>JAPKLW010001414.1:75804-141050 GCA_026898455.1 Plectranthus barbatus | reverse complement strand
ACCTTCAATACTTATCCAAGTATTGAAGTGTATCTTATGCGAAACTTACTTAATAAACTTCAGATCTAAGCTTAACACCTTTCAAGTACCTAAAACCAAGTTACTGTCAGTTTAGGAGAACAAGTGCAACTAATATTTTTCCTTCCGCTGCATATTACGTACTCTGATTTCGAGACCAACAGAATGTATATCTTTCATTTACATCAAATTTATGGTCTAAATTAAGATGTATTTACATTGCATCTCTATTTGCTTTTTATGTTATGCTTAAGATATATTGCGATGAATTGTTATAGGTATTATGCTTAAAAAATTATATCTCATATCTCAAATGTCAATGTGATCAATGTAAGGTTTCAAATTCATATTTATTTAATATAAATTTTATTTTTAGCACTAGATCTCAAATTTATATTTATATGGATATTTTTTAATGAAGTTTTGCATGAAACGGTCTCATGCGAGCTTATCTATTTTTAATTTAATATTTATAAAATCTAAATTTTTATGTTTTATATTAAACTAAAAGAACTTAAAAAATAAAATAAAAGAAATGTGACGAAAACAATCTCAATAGGAGCAACCCCTAAACAAATTATTAATTAAACACGATTTCGGAGCATGTTAATTAAACATTTTATTGGTCCCATGAGACGGTAAGTAAAATATGGTGCGGAAGTGTTTGAAGGTGTAATTTGGCGGGTCCGAAAATCAATTAATTTTTAAAAATATTTTGTTGAAGTGACTGCATGAGAATTGCATTGGATATTGAGGTATGAACTCGGTTGAAAATAAAAGAGGTTTAAAAATATTTTGTTGAAGTGACTGCATGAGAATTGCATTGGATTTTGAGGTGTGAGCTCGGTTGAAAATAAAAGAGGTGCAGTGTGTATGTTTGTGTTGGACCCAAGGCTTGATAAGCCCTGGGTTGGCAGTTGTGCGAGATAAGTGTGTTTTCCCACTTAAATAAGTGCCTATGCGAGTTACCTATTAAAAATGACGTGTCAAGTTGTTGGGTTTTGTATACGGAAAGTATTTATTACGATGAGTATACATTCAACGGTATTTCCTATCTATTAACAAACTTACATGCGAGTAACAACGGTATCCTGTTATCTTACCGATAGGGACGATCATACTGTGTGTTGTAGATCAAATAAGACAGTATGATCACTTGACCTAGTGAGATATTAAACATTATCACAGTCGAGACAACGTACGAGGATAAGTCTGTCGGTGTAGGCTGCAGCATAGTCAGAAAGAAGTAATCTGTCTTGATTACTTGATATGCTGGTACATGCGGTTGCATATTGATTGGACCACAGTGAGATGTATTCTACTGTCTAACATCAGAGAATACAAGATCTCGATCTCGATTGAGTCCAAACCCTAAGGAAGGTTCAGGGGTAAGAACGGGCTGACTGTTGCTTTAACTTGCCATGGTGGAGAGCCTGAGTAACGTGCTCGTATACCCGCATCTTGGGTAACAGCAGTTCGTGTATTACAGCCTAAGACTGGAATTAGGTCACCATATCCGAGTAATGGGTTGGGGACATTCCCTGAGAAGCTCAATAACGTTCATCGTGCTAAAGTCCTGCAGGCTGATTAAGTACAAGCACGAGAGATAAGGTTTGAGTGGTACTGCTCAGGAAATAAGATATTAATTAATTGTAGATAGATCTTGTCAGAAGCTCCAATTAATTAATGAATGTCCAGTAACCTTAAATATGGGGATTCTCAAGTAAATGCAGCCCGTTCTCATAACGTGGTAATAAAGGGGCAATTCAATATTAATTCTGTGATGAAAAAGAATTAATATTAATTAATTAATTGTGTCCTGGTTGTGGACATGTGAATTAATTAATTGTTAGGCCCACTTTATTATTTGCATTAGGTCCCAGGTCTAGCCCAATTAAATATGCTGAATGGAGCCCAGTAACCCATTAGGGTTAAAATCCTAGGTCTATAAATAGACATCTCTCTCTTTGAAACCCTTGGAGTTGTAGCCACTTTCAGAATATTCAAATCAGTTCAAAACTCTAGGGTGTGAGATAAAAGGGGGCGGCGTCCAGTGTGTCTGGGAGGAGAAGAAATTCGACTCCAGCTTACACATTCAAAGTCCTGTGGAATCCTCACCAGTAGCAGGATTGAACATCATTGGGATACAGATCTGAAGGCCTAATCTGGAGAACAAATTATTCTTCCTTTTTTCTTTTGTTTATTTAAATCTAGAAATTGGTTCTGCTAATTTCTGTTTTCGCAGATTTAATTAAATGGCGTGGTTGAATTGAGGGTTGGAATTCAAACGCGAAAGATCGGATTTGAGACTACGGAGTTAAGGTAAGCTCGTGCAATCCACTGCATTAAATTCATAGGAGCATGCTACGTATATTGTATGTTTATTGTTCTCAACATCCATGAAACGATCCGGTTCATTTGGATTAGGCGGTTCAGTTCGCCCAATAATCCCTAAAATAGGTATCAGAGCCAGTCCTATTTTCATGGCTCTGTTGGATGAGCACTTTCGATTATGCATGTATGGATTTTGAATTGTCGTGGATGTTTGGTTTTTGTTCTTCATGGCAACCCGTTCGATTTAATACGCGGTGGTTTATCCGTGTTTGGATTGAATAGTGTTTTGTAAATCATGAGAAAATCTACGATTAGAATTGATAGGAAAATTGTAATAGAATAGTTATTGTAATTTTTTAAATCCGTAATTGTACGGGTCGAAGAACAAAGACGGAGCGCGCGGCGTGCAGCTGCAGCGGAGCAGCGCATGGCGGCAGGCACGCGGCCTGCCGCAGCATGCGACCGTAGGTGACGTAGCGGCGGTGGCGCAGTCGCGCGAGCCGAGGGCCTGCACCGACGGGTGACGCGCGATACGGCAGCGCAGCCGCACGAGCTGGCGGCATGCACTTGAGCATGCGCACGATTGGCCGGGCGGCGGCGGCTGGCAGCGGCGGTGGCTGTCGGCCAGCAGCTGCTGCTGCGGCGGCGGTGGTTCGAGGTTTGATGGTTGGTTCAATTCAATTGTAAACCCTAGGGTTTGCAGTTAGATTGTGGGACCAATTTTCAAATATCAAAACCATAGATCCAAAAAAGATTTGGTGGTTGAGGATTTCAAGGCCCTGAAGATTTGTGGAAGATTTGAAAAAATATTTGGAGTTGTCGAAATTTAATTTTCAAATTTCAAATTTTATAATAGATAGGATTTTATTTTTCCTATTTTGTGGGGCCAGGTGGAATTTTTGTTTGTCTTAATTGCCCTCGTATGATATGTGATTTCTTAACTGCGCAATAAGCATGTGTGGATAATAGGAAAGCATGTTTTATAGCTTTATTATTTACAACTTTAAATGGCATGCTTATGTGATTAATTTCTTGTTGGATTATATTTTTGAATTTTTTGGCTTCTTTAAATACATGCAAAAATTTGGAAAAATATAATGACAATGAAATTATATATGCGCATTTAAGAAACCTTTTGTATAAAAATACTAAGCGGATATTTTAATTAAAATCAATAGACCTCCACAAAGTGATCCTAGGCTATAAGTGTATCTCTCGTCCTAGTAAACGTCTACGAGTGTAGCTTGCTAGTTCCCGGAGGTACATGGGATAGTGGGAGGGTTTTACGTAAACGTCTACGAGTGTAGCTTGTGTAGTTCTTTTCTCATAAGTATTCTAGGATTGATTCAAATTATAGATAACACAGGCTTTAAGGGTCGTACGGTATGGCTACGCGCCATGCCAAACTGTCTCTTTTGGATGGAGTTAAGTTTGTGGTTAAGTGCTTTGAAGCAACTTGGAATATAATGCAGTTGTTGCTTCCCTGTTCTTGAGAGATGACTTGGTCTAAGGTTTTACACCAATTATTAGTTTCATGTGTCTAAGGATTCCTGACATGGTATGAAATTAAAGGATTGGGGCTTAAAACCCCCAGTTCTGGTTGAGGGTGACATCGAAAATGTCTACGAGTTTAGCTTGCGGTGGGAACTCTTGGGCTATTAGTGGAAAACATTTATATTTGATTTATCAAGAGGTTTTCAATGCATTTATCTTCAAATGTTCTGCACGTCTGTTCTTATTTAAGATTATTTATTTGTTTCAGATATGTCTATGTCTAATGTTGATCATATTCTTGCTCTCAATCCCTTAACTGGTCCAAACTTTCCTGAATGGAGATACTGCGTTAAGTATATCCTCCTGTCTAAGCAACATATGTTTGTTCTCACTATGAAGCCACTAACTCCGCATTACCATAGAGTCTCTAGACGGGAGAAGCAACTCTATGACAGATGGGTGGCATCTGAAGATTTTACTTACAAGTTAATCTCGGATAACCTGTCTAGAGAGTTGAAGCTCAAGTACATGGGCTATTGTAGCTCTGTTGAAATCTGGAAGGACTTGGTGGCGACGTATGGCAAGGTGGAGCGGACTATCAACTGTGATCTTGTGAGGGATCTTGTTTGCAAGAGAATGGTCGAGGGTAGTTCGGTGACATTACATGTGATGATGATGGATAACACCATGAATCGGTTCACACGTAGAGGTGGATGTATCAGCGATCGGGCCAAGATCGATATAATCCTGAACTCATTACCACTTTTTTTCTATGACTTTAAGAAGGATGTTACTAGGAGAAGTGAGTATACTTTTAAGGAGTTGCTTACTGATCTCTGGCTGAATAGTCTTTCAAGCAATCATGGCATTCTGAGTTATCAGATTTTGTGCATAGTCTGAACACATTGAAAAATATGGTCAATGACTAGTACAGAAGTTTGTTTGATCGAAGAAGGCGTGAAAGGAGGTCTAGGGAGATGAAGATGGTTGTTGTCACTTCAAGCGAGAAAGCATGTGGAAGTAGAGGACAAGGTACGTCATTTGCTTTTGTAACGAAAACATGTTTAGCATCTGTTTCTACTCATTCGTGGGTAGTGGATACGGGAGCTACTGATCATGTTTGTTACACTTTGCAGGGGTTCACACCGAGGAGGGTGCTGAAGGATGACGAGATTACCATCTCAATGGGGAATGCAGCACGAGTGAGTGCAGCTGCCATTGGAGATGTCACCTTGTACTTTCATGATTCTAGTTTGACTTTGAGAGATGTTTTATATGTGCCGGATTTTCGGCGGAACCTTATTTCAGTTTCCAAACTTTATGTTGATGGATATTCAATTATTTTTTATAGTGGTGTTTCTATCATTGGTAATAATGTTGTTATCTGTCGTGGAATGCTGAATAACTCTCTCTATGTCGTAAACTGTCATCATAATACTTCCGTGAATGCTGCATGGAACTCATCTGAAATTGATAATCCTAGAAAGAGAAAGCTTAATTCTTCTGATGAGGATCTTACATATCTCTGGCACTTGAGACTAGGTCACATCAACTTGAAGCGGATTAAGCGACTTGTAGATGACGGTACAATGGATTTAGTTCGGCTTGTACCTTATCAAGTCTATGAATCCTGCATCGAGGGAAAGATGTCTTCTAGGCCTTTTAAGGCTAGTCAGTCTCGAGCAGAGGATGTGTTGGAATTGATCCATTCTTACTTATGTGGGCCCATGTCCACACAGGCTCGTGGAGGGTATGAGTACTTTGTCACTTTCATTGATGAGTACTCAAGATACAAATACGTTTACCTGATTCGCTACAAGTCTGAATGCTTTGAGAAATTCATAGAGTTTAAGATTGAGGTAGAAAAGAAAATCGGGAAAACTATCAAGTCATTGCAATCTGACCGCAGTGGCGAATACCTCGGGAATGAGTTCCTGCAATTTTTTTTCAGAACATGGGATTACATCCCAGTGGACTGCACCGGGCACTCCCCAGCAAAATGGTGTAGCCGAGAGAAGAAATAGAATTCTTTTGGAGATGGTGAGATCAATGATGTGTTATGCAAGCTTACCTGTTTTGTTTTGGGGATACGCATTGGAAACATCAACTTACGTCTTGAACCTGGTGCTTTGTAAATCGGTTCCTAAGACACCCTGTGAACTCTTCCTTGGACGCAAATCCAGTTTGTGCAAGTTCAGAGTATGGGGTTGTCCGGCACACGTGCTGACGAAGGAACCTGATAAGTTAGAAAGCAGGTTTAAGGTAATGCTGTTTATAGGGTATCATAGGCAAACGAAAGGTGGTTTCTTTTACTGCCCTGAGAATCATAGAATCATTGTTAGCAGCAACGCTAGATTCTTGGAGGACGAGTATGTGAGTAATCACAAGTCAAGTAGTGATATCGTTCTTCAAGAAATTGAAGATGAAAATGCGATTTCAATGGAAGGGGAACGCGTGAACGTGGGTGCACCTGTGAGAGGTTCAGCACCACGGGCGCGTTCTTCTGTGCAAGGTGCAGAACCACAAGTTGCTGCACCAACTGTTGACACGACACCGATGTCTCGTCGTAGTGGGAGAGTTATTTTCCAGCCGAAAAAGTACATATTTGTGGGTGAGTCTTCGGACTTGGGCCCTAAAGATGGACATGAAGACTGTGACCCACTGACCTACAAGGAGGCAGTGCAGGACAAGGATGTTGAAAAATGGCATATCGCCATGGATTCCGAGATTGAATCCACAACCGCTATGGATGTATACCAGAAACTTGAGCTTCCTGATGGCTTTAGGGCCATAGGATGCAAGTGGGTATACAAGAGAAAGAAGGGAGCCAATGGAGAAATTACGCCTTTCAAAGCTAGGCTGGTGGCAAAGGTTTATAGTCAGAAAGAGGGCATAGACTATGATGAAACCTTTTCACCCGTAGCCGTGCTCAAATCCATCCAGATATTTATTGTCATAGCAGCGCATTTGGACCTCGAGATTTGAAAGATGGATGTCAAAACCGCTCTTCTAAATGGTTACCTTCAAGGTCGTGGAACTTACGTTTCAACAATGTGATTAAATCCTACGGATTTTCACAGTTGTAGAATTAATGTTGTGTATACTGATTTTGTGTCAGTGGAAGCGTGGTTTTCCTTGCGCTATACGTGGACGACATACTCCTATTTGGAAACAACGAGGGACTGATGTCGGAGATTAAACGGTTGTTATCCAAACAATTCCAAATAAAGGATTTGGGAGAAGCTGGGTACAACCTAGGGATTAAGGTCTTACGGGATCATAAGAGAAGGATGTTAAGCTTATCCCAGGCATCCTATGTGGATACTGTGATAGCCCGGTTCAGCATGCAACTCGCCTAGAAAGGCTTGCTACCTTTCAGACCTAGCGTACATCTTTCTACTGGGCAGTGTCCTGTGACACAGAGTGAAAAAGATAAGATGAGTCTTGTACCATTCGCATCTGCGGTGGGAAGCCTCGTGTATGCAATGCTGTGTACCAGGCCAGATATTTGTTATGTCGTTGGAATGGTAGCGAGATATCAGTCTAACCCTGAACAGGCACATTGGACTCAATAAAGCACATCCTCAAGTATTTGAAGAGAACTAGGAATTACTGTCTAGTTTATCAAAGTGAGGATTTGTGCCCTATGGGTTATTGATAAGCTCATTATTTTACTCGCTTATATATATTATTTTCTACTATTCTATGTAGTTTTATGGATTTTATATATATATTTTATGCATGAGTCTGTATTGAGTGGTATTATGTGTGCTTTGGTGTGTTTCTACAAGTTTTAGGCCAAATTCACTGGAAAACCGTTCCGAAAGCAGTGACGTGCAAGAGTAGCAGTGAAACTTTCTTCCACACGAAACATTCGGGCTATTGGTGCATGGAAATGGATAGAGCTTCGAGTTAGCTTTCCAACGTAACTGGAATCGGGCCAATCGGAGTTCGGGAGAGGAAGTTATAGCCAAAACTATGAGACCGCGCATAAGGAGGCAAGATATGACCACATCGATCGACGTGGAATTCACATCGATTGATGTGGAATTCACATCGATCGATGCTTAAGATAGAGCCACATCGATCAACGCACTTCCCGTATCGATCGACGCAAGTCTGCTGGTGCGGAAATTCGAGCAAAATCAGATTTTATCATATCTTTAGCCCTAGATTTGATAGGATACACATCCACCTCTATAAATACCTACAAAATTCGACTTTTCAGCAAACCCCTTCATATTTTTCAAATCTCTTTTCATATTTTCATTCTGCAATTTAGTTTTTAGAGTTTTGAGAGTTGGGAAACGCGAAGCCCTTTATTTTCTAGTAAGTTCTTTATGTTTATGCAATTTAATATGTTTTCTTGTGGATTTCTATCCGCGATGAGTGGCTAGAAACCCTAGCGGGTTCTAGGGTTGATATTATGGATGCATGTTAGGATTAATTAATTAGGTTCATGATTCATGTGTTTATTTTATAATTCTAGATTAATTCAAGGACCGAAAGGTGACGATTAATTTAGATGTCTAGTTATTGATAGAAGGACCGAGAGGTGAATATTGATAGTGGGATTAGGAATGCATGATACACTCTATACTGTCCAATGAGATGTATTAGACTGTAGGAATTAAATTGATTTGCTTATCGGATTGACTAATTTGGTGTTCTTCAGACCGAGCGGAGATAGTCACTAATTAGTAATCTAGGTTATATTTGCCCAACCAAGGAAATATAGCATTATTGCAGTATTCCACTTGTTAAATTAATTGGTTCTTACATGTTACCCATAATAAGATTTCTTCCCTAGAATCTGTGTTCCTTTAAATTTGATTTCAAAACCTCTTTAATTTTCAGTATTGTCATCTTTCTTTTCTAAATAAAACCCTGATTTTCTGTTTCCTCAAACATGAATCTTAGGATCATAATTAGTACATAGGATAGTTTCGTCATACAATTCCCCTGGATTCGATAACCTTAGGGTTCTTTATAAATTTATTTGCCACTGTTGCTATAATTAATCTGTAGATTTTACAATGATCAAATTGGCGTTGTTGCCGGGGAGTTGCTAGATTTTATCTTGCTACTAGTTCGTTCTAGGATTTGCTGGATTGAGTTTTATTTTTCTGTACATGTGCGTGTGTGAGTTTTCGTGTCTGCATCCCGCGTCGATCGATGCCCACCTTGCATCGATCGATGTTAATCATTTTTGCTGCGTCGATCGACACACACCTTGCATCGATTGATGCCGACCACTCTCTTGCATCGATCGACGTGGAATCCACGTCAATCGATGCCAAACTGATATCTACCTATTTTCTGCGCAGGTGCATGAACACGCGAGCCAAAGGAAAAACACTCGAGGCTTTTGTCCCTGAAATTGAAGCAACCTGCAGGAAAATCAAAAAGAAAGGAAAAGACAAACAACGAGAGATGACAGAGAATCCTGAAGCACCTCTGCAAAATATGACTCTCGAGGAGCAGAGGCAATTTGTGAATGAAGTACAACAGCTGAGAGCACAAATACAAGCAGCCCAGGCCACTCAAGCAGAACAAGCTGCAAGACTGATAAAGTTGAACAACAGGCAGATTGTGGTTCTGCAAAGGTCCATCTTGGATCGATTTCTTCCATAGCAAGCGGAGGCCGGATCCAGAGTTGGCATCGATGCCAACAACTTTGAGCTACGCACAGGCCTTATTCAGATGGTGCAGCAAAATCAGTTTGCGGGGAGAGTTGTAGAAGATCCATATGCCCACCTCAACCAATTCATTGAGGTGTGTGACACTGTGAAGCAGAATGGAGTAACCCAGGACGTAATCAGAATGAGACTGTTCTCGTTTTCACTCAGAGACGAGGCGCGGTCTTGGTTTGCCGGATTGGATAAGAGTTTGATGGGGACATGGGAGAAACTCCGATCAGAATTACTCACCAACTACTTCCCGCCAACCCTACTACAGAAGAGGAAAGTTGCTATCACTCATTTTAAACAGATGTATGATAAATCACTAAATGAGGCCTGGAAGAGGTACAATGAGCTCCTGCGGCTCTGTCCTGGGCATGGGATTGATTTAGAGATGCAAGTCTGTCATTTCTACGAAGGGCTGACTCCACACATGAAGGTGTTGGTTGATACATCTGCTGGTGGAATCCTAATGAAGAAGAGTGGATCCGAGGAAATGAGACTCCTGGCAGATATTGATGGGTTTTGTATACTGAAAGCATTTATTATAATGAGTATACGACGGTTTATTTCTCCTATCTGTTAACAATCTTACATGTATGAACAATGGTATCCTCTTGTCTCACCGATAGGGACGATCATACGGCGTGTTCTAGATCGCAAAAGACAGTATGATCACTTGACCTAGTGAGACATAAACCTGATCACAGCCGAGACAGCTTATGAGGATACGTCTGTCCGGATGGCTGCGGTATTGTTGGAATAAGTAGTCTGTCTTGGTTACTTGACAAGGTGGTACGCAGAGGTGGCGTAGTGATGGACCGCAGTGAGATGTATTCGTCTGTCGGACATCAGCAAATACAAGATCTCATTATATTGATTGAGTCAAAACCCTAACGAAGGTTCAGGGGTTTGCACGGGTTGACTGTTGCTTTGACTTGCCATGGTGGAGAGCCTAAGTAACGTGCTCGTATATCCGCATCTTGGGTAACAAAAATTTGTGTAGTACTGCCTGAGACTGGGTTTAGGTAAACATATCCGAGTAATAGGATGGGGACATTCCCTGAGGAGCTCAATAACATGCATCGTGTCAAAGTCCTGCAGGCTGATTAAGTTCAGGCACGAGTGATAAGGATTGAGTGGTACTACTCAGGAATAATAAGATATTAATTAATTGTAGTTAGAGCTTGTCAGAGGCACCGATTAATTAATGGATATCCGGTAACCTTAAATATGGGGATTCTCAATCAATGCAGCCCGTTCTCATAACGTGGTAATAAAGGGGTAGGTCAGTATTAATTATGTGGTGAAAAAGAATTAATATTAATTAATTAATTGTGTCCTGGGTTGTGGACATGGGAATTAATTAATTTATAGGCCCACTTTATTATTTGCATTGGATCCCAGGTCTGGCCCAAATAAATATGCTGAATTGAGCCCAGGAGCCATTAGGGTTTACAACCCTAGGTCTATAAATAGATAGTTCTCTCTCATAAGTTGTAACACAGTTGAAAAATCCTAAAAATAGAGAGAGAGAGTGTGGGTGCCATTTTCAAGGAGGAAGGGAGAAGAATTTCGATTCTGGTCCTGCTCAAACCACAGATCTACGGAGTCCTCACTAGTAGTAGATCTGAACAGCATTGGGATACAGATCTGAAGACCTGATCTGGAGAACATAAATCTTATTTCTTTTCTTTTTATTTTTGATTTTATTTTAAGAAATTATATTTCTAATTTCTGATTCCGCAGATAAAATCGAATTGCGTAGTTGAATTGAAGTTGGAAATTTAAACGCAAAAGATCGGATCAGACTCGACGGAATTACGGTATTCTCTCAATCCACAAATCTGAGTATTAAATTCATAGGAGCATGCTAGGGTTTATTATGTATTTAATTGTGCACAATAACCATAAATCAATCCAGTTCAAGGTTTTGGTGATTCGGTTCACGGGAAAACCCTACAATTGGTATCAGAGCCAGGTTTCTGATTTATGGCTCTTTTCTGCATAATTGAATTCAGTATGCATGTATGGATTTACTGTTTTGTGGGTGTTGGTTTTTGTTCCTCGTGGCAACCCGTGTAATTCAGCCCGCGGTGGTTTATCCGTGTAGGGCTGAATTAATTTTGTAAAATCACGAGAAAATCCGTGATTAGTGTAGATTTGGAAAATTGTAATAGAATATATTATTCTGTAATTTTATTTTTCAAAATCTGTAATTGGATGGGTCGAGGATGAAGAACGAAGATGGAGCCGACGCAGGGCTGGCGGAGGACACGGCGGGCGGCGGCAGGTGGCGCGGCAGGCGCACTACCTGGGTAAGCAGCGTGCGCGCGCGAGCCCGTTGGGCGAACGCGCACGGCGGCGGCGGTCGTCGTCTGCTGATGCTGTCCCGTCGCGGTGGCTTGTGGTTTTGGTGGTTTGTGCAATCCTGTGTAAACCCTAGGGTTTGCATTAAGGTTAGGGCAAATCATCAAATCACAAAGGCCTAAATCCCAAAAGATTTGGTGAATCAAGATTTGGAGGCCCTAGAAGATTTGAGAAAATTTGTATCTATCCAAATTTCAAATTGTAATAGATAGAATTTATTATTCTATTTTTGTGGGGCCACGAGGAATTTTTGTTTGCCTTAATTGTCCTCGTATGATATGTGATTTATAAGAAAAGCATGAATTACCGCTTTTATTATTTACAGCTTTCCAAGCATGCTTATGTGATTAATTTCTTTTGTTGGATTATATTTTGGGAATTTTTGGGCTTGTTTAATTACATGCAAAAATTTGGAAAATATAATAACAATGAAATTATATGTGCGCATATAAGAAACCTTTTAAAAGAAAAATACTAAGCTAGTTTTTTTATTAAAATCAATAGACCTCCACAAAGCGATCCTAGTCTGTAAGTGTATCTCTCGTTCTAGTAAACGTCTACGAGTGTAGCTTGCTAGTTCCTAGAGGTACATGGGTATGGTTGTTGTAATTTCTAGACAAACAATTTAAATCATGTGAATAGTGGGAGGGCTTTGCGTAAACGTCTATGAGTGTAGCTTGCGTAGATCTCTTTCACAAGTATTCTAGGATTGATTTAAATTATAGATAACAAAAGCTTTAAGGGCTGTGCGGTATGGTTACGTGCCATGCTAAACTGTCTCTTTTGGCTAGAGTTAAATTTGTGGTTAATTGCTTAGAAGCATCTTAGAATATAATGCAAGAATTGCATCCCTGTTCTTGAGAGATGACTTGGTCTAAGGTTTTCACTAATTATTAATTTCTAGTGTCAAAAGCTTCCTGACTTGGTAGTGAAATTAAATGGATTGGGGCTTAAAACCCGCAGTTCTGGTTGAGGGTAACATCGTAAATGCCTACGAGTGTAGCTTGCGGTGGGAACTCTTCGGCAATTAGTGGAAAATATTTGTATTTGATTTATTAAAAGGTTTTCAATACATTTATTTTCGAAGTTCTACGTGTATGTTCTTATTTAAGATTCTTTATTGTTTCAGATATGTCTATGTCTACTGTCGATCATTTACTTGCTCTCAATCCTCTAACTGGTCCAAACTTTCCTGAATGGAGTTTTTGCATCAAACACGTCCTTTATCTGAAAAATCAAGCATACGTTCTTTTTATGGATCCATTGTTGCGTATTCGTCATAAGGTCTGCAAACTTGAGCTTGAATTTATGAAAGATGGGAGGATGCTAATGAGTTCGCCTTTTGGCTCATCACGGGTTCTGTATCTAGAGAATTAAGGCACAAGTATGAGTACCTCGAAAGGGCTAGAGAGATCTGGAAGGAACTCTCGACAGCCTATGGCAACGTGGAGCGGACTATCAACTATAAGCTTGTGCATGAGCTTGTGTGCAAGTAGATGGTTGAAGATAGTTCTGTGACAGAGCACATGATGTCTATGATTGATCTCATGAGACAGATCACTGTGCGGGGTGGTAATATCAGTGCGCAAGGCGAGATTGGTATCATCTTGAACTCTCTTCCTGAATCCTTTTATGACTTTAAGGTAGTTGCTGCTGCAAGGGGAGAGTATGCTCTGCATGAGCTACTTGAGGACCTTGTGGTGGAGCAATCTTCCATGCGAGCACGGATGCCTGTTCTCATTGCTTCTAGTACTGGTTCGACAACCTCTAAGGTTGGAGATGACGGTGCTGAAAGCAAGCTCATGAAAGCATTCAGTGAAAGCAAGTCAAGGAAGGTGAAGAGGGTTAAAGTCACACCAAAGAAGAAGAGGTGTGCTGGATGCGGAAAGGTGGATTGTCCGAATGCTAAGGTACAAGGTACGTCATTTGCATTTGTAACGGAAACATGTTTAGCATCGGTTTCTACTCATTCGTGGGTAGTGGATACTAGAGCTACTGATCATGTTTGTTACATTTTGCAGGGGTTCACACCGAGGAGGGTGCTGAAGAATGACGAGGTTACCATCTCAAAGGGGAACGCAGCACAAGTGTGTGTAGCTGCCATTGGAGATTTCACCTTGTACTTTGATGATTATGTTTTAACTTTGAGAGATGTTTTGTACGTGCCAGATTTTCGGCGAAACCTTATTTCAGTTTCCAAACTTTATGTTGATGGATATTCAGTTATTTTTGATAGTGGTGTTTCTATCATTGGTAATAACGGTGTTATCTGTCGTGGGATGCTAAATAATTCTCTCTATGTTGTTAACTGTAATCATAAGTCTTTCGCAAGTATTGCATGTAATTCATCTGTAATTGATAATCCTAGAAAGAGAAAACTTACTTCTTCTGATGAGGATCTTACATATCTCTGGCACTTGAGACTGGGTCACATCAGCTTGAAGCGGATTCAGAGACTTGCAGATGGCGGTACATTGGACTTAGTCTGGGCTGTACCTTATCAAGTCTGCGAATCCTGCATCGAGGGCAAGATGTCAACTAAGCCTTTCAAGGCTAGTCAGTCTCAAGCAGAGGAAGTGTTGGAATTGATCCATTATGACTTATGTGGACTGATGTCCACGCAGGCTCGTGGAGGGTACGAGTACTTCGTCACTTTCACTGACGATTACTCAAGGTACGAATACGTTTACCTGCTTCGCTACAAGTCTTAATGCTTTGAGAAATTCAAAGAGTCCAAGGCCGAGGTAGAAAAGAATGTCGGGAAAATTATCAAGTCACTGCAATCTGACCGCGGTGGCGAATACCTCGGTAACGAGTTCCTGCAATATTTGTCAGAAAATGGGATTACATCCCAGTTGACTGCACCGGGTACTCCCCAGCAAAACGGTGTAGCTGAAAGAAGAAATAGGACTCTTCTAGAGATGGTAAGATCAATGATGAGTTATCCAAACTTACCAATTTCGTTTTGGGGCTACGTATTGGAGACAACAGCTTACGTGCTTAATGTGGTGCCTTCTAAATCAGTTCCTAAGACGCCTTCTGAGCTCTTCCTCGGTCGCAAACCTAGTTTGTGCAAGATTAGAGTATTGGGCTGTCCGGCACACGTACTGTCGAAGGAACCTGGTAAGTTAGAAAGCAGGTCAAAAGTAATGTTGTTCATAGGGTATCCCAAGCAAACGAAAGGTGGTTACTTTTACTGTCCTGAGAGTCAAAGAGTCGTTGTTAGCACCAATGCTAGATTATTGGAGGACGAGTATGTGAGTAATCACAAGTCAAGGAGTGATATCGTTCTTCAAGAAATTGAGAACGAGAATGCGATTCCAAGGGAAGGGGAACGTGTAGATGTGGGTGCACCTGTGAGAGGCACAGCACCACAGGCACGTTCTTCAGTGCAAGGTGCAGGACCACAAGTTACTGCACCTACTGCTGACACGACACCAATGCCTCGTCGTAGTGGCAGAGTTATTTTCCAGCCGGAAAGGTACATATTCGTGGGTGAGTCTTCAGACTTGAGCCCTGAAGATGGATATGAGGACTCTGACCCACTGACTTACGAAGAGGCAGTGCAGGACAAGGATGTTGCCAAATGGCGTGTCGCCATAAATTCTGAAATTGAATCCATAACTGCTATGGATGTATACCAGAAAACTGATTTGCCTGATGACTTTAGGGCCATACGGTGCAAATGGGTATACAAGAGAAAGAAAGGGGTGGATGGAAAGATCACGGCTTTTAAAGTCAGGCTGGTGGCAAAGGGTTATAGTCAGAAAGAGGGCATTGACTATGACGAAACCTATTCACCCGTAGCCATGCTCAAATCCATCCGGATACTCCTTGCCATAGCTGAGCATATGGACCTCGAGATCTGGCAGATAGATGTCAAAACCGTTTTTCTAAATGGTTACCTTCAAGAAGGTAGGGACATCTATATGCAACAACTCGAGGGTTACATAAGCAAGGGCGAAGAACATCTTGTCTGGAAGCTTAGGAAGTCCTTGTAAGGACTTAAGCAAGCTTCAAGGTCGTGGAACTTATGTTTCAACAATGTGATTAAATCCTATGGATTTGCACAGTTGGAAAACAAAAGTTGTGTTTACCGACTTTATGTCAGTGGGAGCGTGGTCTTCCTTGCACTTTACGTTGATGAAATATTCCTATTTGGAAACAACGAGGGAGTGATGTCGGAAATCAAGGCTTGGTTATCCGAACAGTTCCAAATGAAGGATCTGGGAGAAGCTGGCTACATTCTTGGTATTAAGGTCTTACGAGATCGTAAGAGAAGAATGCTGAGCTTATCTCAAGCATCTTATGTGGACATTGTGATAGCCCGGTTCAGCAAGCAACTCGCAAAGAAAGGCTTGCTACCTTTCAGAAATGGCGTTCATCTTTCTAGTGGGCAGTGTCCTATGACACAGCGGGAGAAAGATAAGATGAGTCTTGTACAATATGCTACGGTTGTGGGTAGCCTCATGTATGCGATGCTGTGTACCCGGCCAGATATCTGTTATGCCGTTGGCATGGTAGCAAGATATCTGTCTAACCCTGGACAAGCGCACTGGACTACTAATAAGCACATCCTCAAGTACTTGAAGAGAACTAGGAATTACAGCCTAGTTTATCAAAGTGAGGATTTGTGCCCTGTGGGTTATACAGACTCGGATTTCCAAGGGGACCAGGATAAGAAGAAATCGACCTCAAGATATATGTTTACCCTGGGAGGTGGAGCTGTATCTTGGAGGAGCTCAAAGCAGAAATGGATTGCTGACTCCACCATGGAGGCGGAATATGTCGCCTCCTCTGACGCCTCGAAAGAGGGGGTATGGCTTAGGAACTACCTTTTAGAGTTGGGTGTGATCCCGAGTTTGCCGAGGAGCATCACAATTTATTGTGATAACTCGGGTGCAGTGGCAAACTCAAAGGAACCGCGGTCTCACAGGGCAAGCAAACACATAAAGAGAAAGTACCATATCATACGAGAAATCGTATCGAGGGGCGATGTGCAAATTAAGAAGATTGACACTGCTGACAATCTTGTTGATCCATTTACAAAGAGCTTGTCGCAGAAAGTTTACGAAAGACATATTCGTGAGCTGGGTCTGAGGTGGATGCCGACCACTGACAGTGGTTAAAGAGACAGCAGACTAGATAGAGGGACTGTATACTCTGTAATAGCTTAGTTATGCTTTGAGTATAAGTGGGAGATTGATGAGTTTTGTATACTGAAACCATTTATTATAATGAGTATACGACGATTTATTTCTCCTATCTGTTAACAATCTTACTTGTATGAACAATGGTATCCTCTTGTCTCACTGATAGGGACGATCATACGACGTGTTGTAGATCGCAGAAGACAGTATGATCACTTGACCTAGTAAGACATAAACCTGATCACAACCGAGACAGCGTATGAGGATACGTCTGTCCGGATGGCTGCAGCATTGTCGAAATAAGTAGTCTGTCTTGGTTACTTGACATGCTGGTACGCAGAGGTGGCGTATTAATGGACCACAGTGAGATGTATTCGTCTGTCTGACATTAGCGAATACAAGATCTCGTTATATTGATTTAGTCCAAACCCTAACGAAGGTTCAGGGGTTTGCACGAGTTGACTGTTGCTTTGACTTGCCATGGTGGAGAGCCTAAGTAACATGCTCGTCTATCCACATCTTGGGTAACAGCAATTCGTGTAGTACCGTCTAAAACTGGGTTTAGGTAACTATATCCGAGTAATAGGATGGGGACATTCCCTGAGGAGCTCAATAACATTCATCGTGTCAAAGTCCTGCAGGCTGATTAAGTTCAGGCACGAGTGATAAGGATTGAGTGGTACTACTCAGGAATTATAAGATATTAATAAATTGTAGTTAGAGCTTGTCAGAGGCTCCGATTAATTAATGGATGTCCGGTAACCTTAAATATGGGGATTCTCAATTAATGTAGCCCGTTCTCATAACATGGTAATAAAGGGGTAGGTCAGTATTAATTCTGTGGTGAAAAAGAATTAATATTAATTAATTAATTGTGTCCTGGGTTGTGGATATGGGAATTAATTAATTTATAGGCCCACTTTATTATTTGCATTAGGTCCCAGGTCTGGCCCAAATAAATATGCTGAATTGAGCCCAGGAGCCCATTAGGGTTTACAACCCTAGGTCTATAAATAGACAGCTCTCTCTCATAAGTTGTAACACAGTTGAAAAACCTTAAACCTAGAGAGAGAGAGTGTGGGCGCCGTTTTCAAGGATAAAGGGAGGAGGATTTCGATTCTGGTCCTGCTCAAACCACAGATCTACGGAGTCCTCACCAGTAGTAGATCTGAACAGCATTGGGATACAGATCTGAAGACCTGATCTGGAGAACAAAAATATTATTTCTTTTCTTTTTATTTTAAGAAATTAGATTTCTAATTTCTGATTCTGCAGATAAAATCGAATTGCGTGGTTGAATTGAAGTTGGAAATTCAAACGCAAAAGATCGGATCAGACTCGACGAAATTACGGTAATCTCTCAATCCACAAATCTGAGTATTAAATTCATAGTTGCATGCTAGGGTTTATTATGTATTTAATTGTGCACAATACCCATAAATCAATACGGTTCAAGTGGTTTTGGTCATTCGGTTCACGGGAAAACCCTACAGATATGGCTCTGAATAGCCATCAGTGGCCGACTGAAAGGCAACTATGAGTCAAAGCAGTTGAGACAAAGCCAAAATTTGACGTGGTTGCTGAGGTGAAAAAGCTCCGCGAAGACATTGCAAAATTGGAAGTAGCAAAAGCCACAACTACCGCTACAGCAGAGCCAAACATGGCCATAGTACCCGTGGAGGCTGACTACATCAATCGGGGGCGAGCAGTTCATCTGGAGCTGCTGGAGCAGAAGTAAACTATATTGGAGGTGGTTATCAGAATAACTACCGAGGAGGCAATCAGGGTTATCACTACAACCATGGGAGAACTAACCCTGGTTTTTCATATTCTAACCCCTCTGCAGCAGATCACCCTCCACCCGGTTTTGATGTAGATACTGGAGGAGAGATCGTGGAAAGAAAGAAGTCTGTGCTGGAGGAGACGCTCGAGAAATTCATCAAGAGCTCTGATAATCGGTTTGGGAAAGTAGAAACCAAAGTTAAGGGGATGGCCAACCACATGCAGCTGATGACGAAACATCTTCAGATGTTGGACACCCAACTGAGCCAAATTGCCACTACTCTCAGCAATCAGCATAAGCCAGGACAGTTTCCAAGTACAACAGAGGTGAACCCGACAAAGGAAAAGTCAGTGAACGCCATTACTCTGAGGTCTGGGATGAGCTACAAGGGTCCTGAGATGGCTGTGAACGACTTTGGAGGCAAAAAAAAAAAGCAAAATTGCGCAGGAGATGAAGCCACATCGATCGACGCACAACCTGCATCGATCGACGCCGATTATGGGTCATCGAGCGAGGAAGAAGAGAGCTCGAAGAAGAAGATGTCGACCGACAGACAAACGTCGATCGACGCTACACCCCACATCGATCGACGTGCACACAGGGCCACGTCGATCAATGCAACCCCGCATCGATCGACGCTGAAGCCCAGTCCCGGTGAAAATTTGGGGCAGCATTCTGAAGATCAACCCCCTCCTATGTCGTTCCCTCAGTGGTTCGCGAAGCAGAAGGAGGACTCGAAGTTCTCCAGATTTGTGGAGAATCTGAAGAAGGTCAGCATCAACATCCCGTTGATCGAAGCACTGAAGGAGATCCCATGGTACATGAAGTACCTCCGGAAATTGATGAGTGGAAAGAAGCAATTCGTGGAGAACGAGACGGTGAAGATCCACGAGCAGTGCAGCCTGCTACTTCAAAAGCAGGTGCCCATAAAGAGAAGAGATCCTTGATGCTTCTCTATTCCGGTTGAGATTGGGGGACACACGTTCGAGAGAGTACTATGTGATATTGGGGCCAGTATCAACCTGATGTCGTACTCTATCTACAAGCGTCTCAACATCAGAGAGATAAGGCCCACGATGATCACCTTGCAGATGGCGGACCGGTCTGTGTCCTGCCCGAAAGGTATACTAGAGGATGTGCTCATTCGCGTGGGCCATCTCATTTTTCCTGCAGATTTTGTGGTGCACGAGATGAAGGAGGACGAGAACATGCCCATGATCTTGGGGCGTGAGTTTCTCGACACCAGCGCCGCTCTCATTGACTGTCGAGGCGGCAAGATCACACTCCGAGCGAACGATGAGAACATCACCTTTGTGATTGACAAGAACAAGAAGAAAGCGGAGAGCAATCGGATCTCCACTACTAAAGAAGGAGATGAATCCGAGGAGGAGGAAGCAGCTGCCATTGAGTGGGAGTGAGGAAACGGAGGAGTGAAAGTGTCAACTACGCCACCTTTTTCTGCGCTCACCACCATTGTCAAAGACCGGAAGGTTAACATGGTGGATGCCAAAGGTCGACGAGTCTGGACTCGACCTCCCTGGCGGTGATTTGAGGTATCGTCGAGCTGTGACGTTAAATCAAGCACTTGTTGGGAGGTAACCCAACCTTTTACGTGTTTTCTTTTCAATTTTCATTTTGATTTCGAATTTCTATTGTTTTTGCACTAACAGTTGTTTTGCAGCATAAAAAAAATTAGAAGTACAGCTCGACGTCGATCGATGCAGCCTAGCGTCGATCGATGCCGAGCAGCCGACTGACGGGATACACTTGATTCGAGGAGAGGGTCACAAAAAGGCTTCACATCGATCGACGCCATCCAACGTCGATCGACGCAAAGTGCCAACAGTCACTATTTCACGTCGTATGATGTTTAAAGACTCCGGGGGATAAAAAAGTTGATGTCTGAGATCAACTACCAGGTATCGTTCCCTCTTTTGTCTGATTTTCAAACTTATTCCACTCTTCGAGTTGGAAATAAGTTTGGGGGGATGTGGACAAGAGATGGAACGTTCTATCTTTTATTTATTCTACTTTCCGTCTTTAATTTTTCTTTGAGTTTTATGCTATTTTGTGGGGAAAAATTCTGAGTTGAGATAACTTGAATGAGATTGTGAGATTAGAATTGATTGAGGGTTGAGTTTGAATTGATTTTGATTGTGGTCAGATGCCTATGAATGTAGAATACCGCATGATAGGATTGATTTGAAATTTACACTTGCATGCCGATTGAGCTGATTTGAAATTAACTGTGGAAGAAAATTTTTAACCCTTGTGTGAGATTTTGAGCCTTATTTCGTTTGATGTGAGATTCACATGTGTGTTTTTATTTCTCTAGAACTTGCCTATTTTCTGTGTTGAGACTGCATAGTATGCACAAGTTTAGGAAATGATCTTGGGCCATATTTGATAGCCCAATTCCCTAAACACAGTCCCTTCATATTAAATTTTCCCTAGTGAGCCACTTTCGAGCCTATACAAAATTTTTCTTTCCTTGTCTATGAGATTAAGAAGAAGTATTGGTTTCTCTCATGTCTTGAGTTGTGGTATATGGGGTGGAATGATTGTGAGATGGACATAAGAAAATATAAATTAGTGGTGAAAAGATGAGTGAAAGAGAAGCTCAAAGAAATAATTAGAATTCTCATAAGCTCTCTGAAAAGAAAAGAATACAAAATTATGTAAAGAGCATAAGAGATTCAAAGTGAGCTAGAAGAAAGTTGTGTGTCGTTGATATATTTGAGGATATGAGGTGGAAGATGATTGAGAGTGGGTGTAGTTCGTTGAGTTGGCCACTTAATGGATTCTAGTCACTTGACCATATTTCCCTACCTTATCTGAAAAAGCCTACATTACAACCTATTGAAAGTCCTTTTTGATTCTAGACTTGTGTGCACATTCTAGCAGTGGAGATATTAGAAAATTTGCAAGCCTATGGTAGAAATTTCTTCATACATGTTGCTGAGTGCTTTCATTTAAACCTTAAACACTTGAGAGTTGAGAGATACACTTCCTGTGAGTTCTTCCACGATTGATGGATTTTCTGTCTCTTTTGAATTGCTTGTGTGTAGTGGATTTTTGATTCTTGACCGTGATGAATCTTGTGAGGCATTGCACTTTAATCGCATGATCTTTTGATTTCTTTCTTGCCTATTGATTGAGGACAATCAAACGTTCAAGTTTGGGGGGTTTGATAAGCTCATTATTTTATTCACTTATCTATATTATTTTCTATTATTCTATGTAGTTTTATGGATTTTATATATATATTTTATGCATGAGTCAATATTGGGTGGTATTATGCGTGCTTTGGTGTGTTTCTATAGGTTTTAGGCCAAATTCACTGGAAAACCGTTCCGAAAGCAGTGACGTGCAAGAGTAACAGTGAAGCGTTCTTCCACAAGAGGAATTCGGTCTATTGGCGCATGGAAATGGATAGAGCTTCGAGTTAGCTTTCCAACGCAACTGGAATCGGTTCAATCGGAGTTCGGGAAAGGAAGTTATAGCCAAAACCGTGAGAACGCGCAGAAGGGGGCGAGATAGGACCACATCGATCAATGTGGAATTCACATCGATCGATGCCGAAGATAGAGCCACGTCGATCGACGCACTTCCCGCATCGATCGACGCGAGTCTGTTTGCACAGAAATTCGAGCAAAATTGGATTTTATCATATCTTTAGCCCTAGATTTGATAGGATACACATCCACCTCTATAAATACCTACAAAATTCGACTTTTTCAACAAACCCCTTCATATTTTTTAGATCTCTTTTCATATTTTCATTCTGCAATTTAGTTTTTAGAGTTTTGAGAGTTCAGAAACACGAAACCTTTTTATTTTCTAGTAAGTTCTTTATGTTTATGCAATTTAATATGTTTTCTTGTGGAATTTATCTGCGATGAGTGGCTAGAAACCCTAGCGGGTTCTAGGGTTGATATTATGGATGCATCTTATGATTAATTAATTAGGTTCATGATTCCCGTGTTTATTTTATAATTCTAGATTAATTCAAGGACCGAAAGGTGACGATTAATTTAGATATCTAGCTATTCATAGAAGGACCGAGAGGTGAATATTGATAGTGGGATTAGGAATGCATGATACAGTCTATACTGTCCAATGAGATGTATTAGACTGTAGAGATTGAACTGATTTGCTTATCGGATTGACTAATTTGGTGTTCTTGAGACCGAGCGGAGATAGTCACTAATTAGTAATCTAGGTTATATTTGCCCAACCAAGGAAATATAGCATTATTGCAGTATTCCACTTGTTAAATTAATTGGTTCTTACATGTTATCCTTAATAAGATTTCTTCCCTAGAATCTGTGTTCCTTTAAATTTGATTTTAAAACCTCTTTAATTTTCAGTATTGTCATCTTTCTTTTCCAAATAAAACCCTGATTTTATGTTTCCTCAAACAATGAATCTTAGGATCATAATTAGTACATAGGATAGTTTCATCATACAATTCCCCTGGATTCGATAACCTTAGGGTTCTTTATAAATTTATTTGCCACTGTTGCTATAATTAATCTGTAGATTTTACAGTGATCAGTTATACAAATTCGGATTTCCAAGGGGACCGGGATGAGAAGAAATTGACCTCGGGTTATGTGTTTATCTTGGGAGGTGGGGTTGTATCTTGAAGGAGCGCAAAGCAGAAATGCATTGCTGACTCCACCATGGAGGCGGAATATGTCGTTGCCTCCGAAGCTTCAAAAGAAAGGGTATGACTCTGGAATTACCTCTTGGAGTTGGATGTGATTCCGAGTTTGTCTAAGAGTATCACAATTTATTGTGACAACTCTGGTGCAGTGGCAAACTCAAAGGAACCACAGACTCACAAGGCAAGCAAATACATAGAGAGAAAGTACCACATCATACGAGAAATCGTATCGAGGGTCGATGTGAATATCAAGAAGATTGACACTAGAGACAACCTAGCTGATCCATTCACAAAGTGCTTGCCATAGAATGTTTACGAAAGACATATTCGTGGACTAGGTCTGAGGTGGAAGCCTACCACTAGCAGTGGTTAATGTGATAGTTGGGCTAGATAAACGCACTGTATACTCTGTAATAGCGAGTGTAATACTTTGAGTATAAGTGGGAGATTGTTGGGTTTTGTATACAGAAAGTATTTATTACAATGAGTATACATTCAACTCTATGTATCTCGACTATTTTCATCATTTGACCTCTTTTTAGCCCTAAATACCTGCAAAGCTCTCCATCAAGAGCATAGCATCCTATATAATAGACTCATGTACAAAAATGACTAAAAACATAAACTAATTAATCTATAAAAATGGAGAAACATGGATAAGTGAGTAAAAATGTGAACTTTTCAGTCAACTAACTTTCGGGGTGTGGTTTACTATTCTCCACTTGAACGTTGGTAGGTGTAGAAACTTCCTTCACAGACTCTCTTCGTTTAACTAAACAGAAATCACTAGCTTTCAGTGTTATTAGTAATTTAATACGGATCATAGTTACAATTCTTCTGAAACGGAAAGTTTTGTCCGCTTTTAGTCGTCGGGATATGTTGGTCCCAAAATCAGAGTTAGACAAAGTACCGTAAAAGGTTTTCAAGGTTAGGCCCTCAAAACTGGTGATTCTGGCCCCTGCTTGGGTTCAGAAATGCCAAATTTTTCCAACGAGAGATATATCACTTAGGTTGATTCAGTTATATGCTCCAACACTTAATTTGTTAGATTTTAAATCTAATGCAGAAATTAAATAAAGTAATAGATGACGCAAGGATTCATAGAGGTTTGGACCAAATCACCCTACGCCCTCTCTTCAGGCGCGCAGTCTGGAAACACTAAGCTTGGGATTACAGAGATGTCACACGATTTGTTGTTATCTGGTAAATGCCAGTATCCACCAGTCCACTAGCTCACTCGCCAAGTTCTTTGCTCTCTGTCGTTTCTTCAGATCATAAGTGAGGGCGCACCTTGCAGCCTCCAGCTGGTCGTGAGAGTTTGAGTTCCTCTCGAGATCGTTCAGTTATTAGTATACACCCATGATAGTTGCCACCAGAGAAGTGAAAACTCCAAGATATTTTTTTACTTTGAAAGTAAGAAAATTGAAGTAGCTCTTACTAGATGAACAGAGCCACATTTTCAGGAAGAAACACAGAAAGCTGATAGAACAACTTTAGAATAATATGATTGCTTAGCTTAGATTCAGTAACCTTCTCAAGGTGGTTTGTAGCCTCTATTATTGGCGCTCATTGAAAGGTTTGAATTTGAAGCCAATTGGAGCCGTTGTGAGACAGAAGTAACATGTCCAATCGAATTCTCACTTTTCTGACTTGCAGTGTTCTTTTCGTCAGAATAGGTGTCTTTTAATTGCATAAGTCAGAGCGGCTCTTTTAGCCAGTCCGAGGAATTTTGTTCGCTGATTCCTTGGACGAACAAGCTTTAAGGATCACAGACTTTAAGATCTCCTTCTTAAAGTCTGGTCTGGTTAGATCTTCGCTTGTCCTGGCTTACGTGTGTCTTTTTTTGCTGCTTGGGAAGGGCCTTGCTGGTGACACTTGTTGGTAATCTCCTTGCTGGTGGATTACCAGTTGGTGATGATGTCAACCAGCTTTCTCCAAATACACTTTGCTTGTAAAGGCAATTTAGCTAGTAATCTCCAAACAAGCTTCTTTGCTGGTGAAATAGTTTCGGCCAGCAAGTCTCCTTAAGCTTGTAATCAGCTCCTATTATAACTCGATAATTCCTATACAAGACATTACAAGTTTAAGCTAATAAAGCTAGAGACACACTAAACTAGTGGTATGTTTGACTCATCAAAACATCATATAAGGAAGAAATTTCTAACAGGATACTTTGACTTTTGAGCTTTACCACAAGAATCCAATTGTTAGGCTCGCCAGCTAACTTTTGGGGTGCGGTATTCTATTCTCCGGAACTTCATTCACAGACTATTTGAGAAAGGTCGCTAATTCACTTGAATGCTCCAACAGATACTTGAACTCCGATGATCTTAAGCTTTAGTGTAGCTTCAAGGCCTCATGCTCAAACTTGCAAGGTTAAGATGGAGTTCATAACTAGGAGAGTATTTGATCGTTTATGCGTTTTAAATTGAGTTGTTATGTGGTCAGTAGCCTTCTTCTCTTTTGATGTGCTATTCATACTGCTCTCTCCAAATATAGTTGTTACTGAAAAGTCATAGACTTTTAAACTTTGGAGGGAGTCGTTTTGACCATCTACATTGTTTTTAGGCTTTTCTTCAATTGCTATAAGGATTATCCTTTTTCGAGAGCATAAGCTTCCATTTTTTCAGCTTTCCAATTGAATGATCAGTTTTCAAAAGAGTATCTTGACTGATTCACACATTTGTTAAGGAAAAAATCTTTCTTATCTCACTTATGTTTTAGATAACTAGAATATTCTTCCTTTTGATATGTTCATTTAGTTGTCTTGGTTACTGAGAAGACAGTCGATCTTCAACTTGGGTTAACTTATTCTTCTATGTAATTGATTAGTCAATTATCTGGGGCACATGATCTCCAGTTAGATGACCGGATTCTTTATCCAAATCTATTACAAACTAGAACAGTTCTAACTATAATCAACTATATACAACAATTAGTTGATTAGGGTATTAAAATATCATCAAAATTATAGATTATTCCTAACATTATATATGATTAATAGATTGTATTGATTAATATTGAAACGTGTCTCCTCAATTAAACAATATATTTTAGTTTTAAAAAGAGAAAAACAAATCATTAATAAATTGAAACTTCAACATGTCTAAACCATAAATGTGACGCCCGTGCAAGGAATAATCCCCTTCCCACACATATTATCAAAAAGGACAGAATTATTCTCTTACATTAAAGAAATTTAATTTGTTGAAATATTAGTTCATACACATGTAATGCTATCAATTTAATATATTTATTCTAAGCGTTCACAACTCCATTCCAACTTTATATTTATTTTTTCCGATGCAGATATTTATGTGTTTCAAAGTTAGAGATTGTGTCAGATCATTTGATATATCAAAATATATATACATATACATTCAAAGTCATTTTATATTCCATAAATAATTGTGCTAATATATGAATCCGATCAAAATTTGAGTTTTTCAACTTGTTAAAAATTCCTTTTTATATTTATTTAAAAGCCCAGTAGGTTGATAGCATTTTGAATAAAATAATGTTACCATGTACTTGCCCTAGCTAATCCCATCATAGGAGAAAAAACTTCAAAGGTTCCTTGTGAGTTCATCATCTATATCTATTGCATGGAATTTATTCCCATCTAATTCTCATCTCAACTTTACTTCAATTAAAAAATTATTTCTTAGTGGGGAATCACCTAAGCAAAACAAAAAAAAAATTAAAAAAAAAAATAAACTACCCCACAAATTAAAATAATAAAGGTAGTGACCATTAAATATGCAAACACTGCACTAAAACTTTTTTCCAAGCAATAAAGAAAATGTTTTTTGCGGTTGCAAGTTGCTACCTCTGAGATTTGGCTAAATACTTTTGTTAGATACATTTTTTTATATTTAATTTAATCAGGATTTTTTTTTTTAATTTGGCAGTAGTGGCCACCATAGGAAACAACAAATATTTTATAATAAAATACGCTAATTGAAACCATCCACACTCCAAGTGTGACATTGACTCTAAAAATTGACAATTTTTTGCTAATTTCACGGATGAATCTGCGTGTACGACAACTATAGGTTACTTACAATTTTCAAATATTATATTTTGAAACAACTTTAAAAAAAGGTTAAATTATCAATTGGGTTTTCGAGGAAACTTCAATGAGAAAAGTATTAATATAAATAATCTAATTGTTTGACAATATCCATAATAATGCTACATTACATACACGGATGTACGTACACTTTCATGTGAAATATTGTTTCGAATTAAAAAAATAAAAATTCCTTCATTTTCCTATAATTCAATTTCATTTTAGGGTTTTGGTCCTAGTAATGTATAGGCTGGAACTTTTAATAAACATTATCTACATTATTATTATATATATATATATATATTAATGATTAGAACTATTTTTAATTGAATTCGAACGAGATAATATTCATTCCACCGATTGAACTAGCATTACCTATCATAAATTAATATATACAACCTCAAAAGTAAAGATGGATATCAGCCAACAAACGGAATAATTCTCATGTAAACTTAATCCGAATAACTTTGTTTTGGACGAGACATGAACTGCATTTTAGCTAGAGAGAGAGATTGACGTCGATGCTTCACATGATGTAATATTTAAGAATAACAAAATCAAAAAAATTCGATTCTCAACCTACTATTCACAGCTTTATAAATTTAGATAAATTAGGCAGCAAACATCAGCAGCAGAATATTTTTCATATTTTTCATTAATCCGATCCCAACTGATTCATGGAGAAGGGAAAAGACAGCAACAACAACTAGTTAAGGATATTCTAGCTATCTGAACTCTTTCATCCTTCAGCTGGGCGACAACACCATGCGAATTCGATATCGAATAAATCCGTACGTTCGATCATCAACCAAACATTCAAGATATAAAAGAAAAAAATGGTGGTGGGGGGGGTTCATCATTCTATGGGATTTCAGCCAACCATTGCAGCATATAATATAGGGTTAGTGCATAGAAATCTTGATGCTAAGCATAAACTTAAGGATAAGAAAACAAGGAAAGAGACGAAAGCTATCCCATCAAACATTAGTGACATAACATATCAAGAATTTGAACAAATACTAGACATATATCATGATCTGCAGAAACTAGCCATGATTATCATCTGGTCTGAAGATGGATTTTTTTAGAGAAATCCAGCAACTGTGAGATGATGGTAAAGTTGGTGAGCAAAAGTTGTAAATTCCCACTTGCTATTAGCAGAAGAGTTGAAGAGACAGCCAATATTATGTGGGCAGAAAACATAAGGAAGTGGGAGCATGAAAGAATGTTATGATGCAAATAAGGCCATTTTAGCTGCATAAAGACATCATTGTCCTTGCATCCTATCCACAACAAAGTAACTAAATATAGACTGTAATAAAAAGAAAAAAAAATCCACCAGCTTGTCTCAGATTACAGTTGGAGGCCATTATTACAAGTAGTCAAGTAGGAATCTGGCACAAGTTGATAAATCTGTCTTTACCAGAGTTTACCATATTTGCAGTTGCAGCACATAATCTTACAAGTCAACAAACAAAATTATTTCAAGAAATAGAAAAGGGTTGGTTAGTTTTACATGTACATACATTCATACAATGCATCTCACACAAAAATCCAAGATTTCTTTTTTTATTTTTTTTATTTTTTACTTTACATGCTTTGGTGAGTTGAGTTTAAGTACAACTGCTGCTTTACCTCCCACTTTAAATACACCAGCTTCATCCAGTAATATAAAGATTTCACAGCCTAAGTTTAGGTATTTCATCTAAGCAATATGGACCATATAAATTTATAACATGGGGCCCTTCTATCCCAAAGCCTCAGTGCTGATTGAGTCATCAAATTATTATTAAAATTGACGTCTAAAATCCTTGCTTAAGTCTTTTAAAAAAAAATTGTGTTTTGCCTTTAGATTGACCTAGATTTCGTCACACAAAAATACTTGATTGGCCATAAGGGTTTTTTTTTTGTATAATAATATATTCTTGAATTGGCCTATCTTTTTAAAAAGATATATGGCTCCTCCAAGATTGACTTGCATGTATATATGTATCTTCTTTGTGGAAATATATTAATATATTTGCATCATCCCATGATCACAAGCTTTTAATTTGATCCATCCCAAGATGTAAAATAATAGAACTCTATAGTCATCCAAATGTATAGACCATGATCACATGCATGCATGCATTGTTTTTCATTTAAATACATAACATGATGCATCTACAGAAGATATATAGGTGGTAAATAGTAATTCAATCATGTCATTAAGGCATAATAGAAAGGCATCAACATATATTAACAAGAATGGCACCAATCATTACATGCTATGCATACATCATCCATTTATCTGTCATTTTTTTTTTTTTTCTAAATGAGTGATGCTTATGTAAGCTGCCCCCCTGAAGCTGCTGCTCATTGCTGAACTCTCCTATATATACCCCCTTCATTTCATGCATTGCCATCTTACTAGCTCAACAATCTCATTACAAAAACAATTATTAGAATTTTAGATTCCAAAAGCCTCAGATTCATCAATCAACCATGATCCAATCAGATTTCCAAGAATTGAACTACTTTACCTCTGAAAACATGCCTGTCTTCCAACCCAGCTTTGGCCTCAACCAAAGCAACTCACCAGCATTGCAGTACAGCAGTTTCTTCCCTAATTACCTCGCAAATGGGATCCATGAATTCAGCCCCAACTCGACGTGCAACTCCACCTCCGATGAAGCAGAGGATCATCAGCTACGCGTCATTGATGAACGAAAGCAAAGAAGAATGATATCGAACAGGGAGTCTGCTCGGAGGTCTAGGATGCGTAAGCAGAGGCACCTTGATGAGCTCTGGTCTCAGGTTCTTCGTCTCAGGAGCGAGAACCATAGCCTCATCGATAAGTTGAACCATGTGTCGGAGAACCACGACAGAGTTGTGCAAGAGAACGCTAAGCTCAAGGAAGAAGCCTCTGATCTTAGACAGATGCTGACAGACATCCATATCAGCAATTCCTACACCATTTTCAGAGATCTTGATGACATTCCATGCAACACAGCTCATCTCAGGGCTGAATCATCAAACCAGTCTGTTAACACTTCCACAAACCTGCTCCACTGAGCTTTGAGTCAACTTGTTCACTAACTCTAGAGGGAGAGAGGGTGTCAATTAGATTGCTTCCATTTACTTTGCTTTGTGCCAGTGTTGTTTAAACTTGCTGATAATCAAGGGATGTTTCCTTGAATTATAAATTTCTGCGAGGAAATGTTTAGTTCACATCATTACAAATTTCACTTCATCTTCGCCGCATAATTATCCAAACGCTGGTGATCAAATTATGTGGAAGAAAATATTCTCTCCGCGAGCGTCCAAATCAACCATTTGATCATTACTTTCTTCCCATGATCATCGAATTACCCCACCACGCCAATCACCATTAAAAAAAGAGTCTTGATTAAAATCACAAGAGAAGCACTAATATAATAACATAAAGCAATGCTTAATTTATTTTTCCTGCAGAAATGAAGTAGATAGTTAGCCACAGAGAGAGAGAGAGGGAGAGAGGGAAGAAGAGACAAGGGTTGGTGGAGGCGCTGGTGATAGTGGTCGATAATTGAAGAGCTACTATAAAAAGCAAACATTGAAAGCACTAGAAAAATGAGCTACTGTTTATATGTTTTAGTGAGGTAATACAAGTAGATTCAATCCAGTAGTCATTGCAAGCAATTCAGACAAAAGATACTATGATTTCAGGTGTTTCTGGACGTCGTGCGTGGCACTGTTCATGCATCAACAAAATTTTGCCGGAGAAAAAGACAACAATTCGCCTATGCTGCCCCCTGTTCTCACACTGTTCTTTCCAGTATTGCATCACCTAACCATCAATGAATCAAACCTAAAAATCTTCACTTTCGTGATTACCACCAGGCCCTGGTAGTGGATCGGCTTAGTATTGGATTGAATCCTGTTCAATATCATGAAATCTGAAAAAAGGTTAACACTTTATTTATTTGTTTGTTTTTTTGAAAAGAAAAAAGAAGAAGAAGAAGAATTAGCGCAGTTCTATCCTGATTCCAGAGTCAATGACGATGTACTGGTCGGATTTGACTGGCTTACAGTAGTGTTTTAGTTTGTGGAGAAGACGGAACTTGGCGGCCGATGGTGGAAGAGAGATGATAGGTAAAACTGCTTTTTGATTAAAAAAAATTTTTAAAAAAAAATCGAGAAATTATTCTCACTTTCTTATTTTTTTTAAAAAAAAATCCTTTTTTTTTATGAAAAAGGAAACATCACAGAGTAAATTTGTTTTAGGAAAAAAAAATAGATAAAATACTGTTTACAATATCGTACTCTCTTCATTTCATTATATTAATCCTATTTCTTTTCGGTACAATAATAAAATAGAGATAAATGAAATTAATAAATTATTAGTCACCGTCAATAATTTTTCCATTTTTAAAAATGAGATTGATAAATATGATATATGAAAAGGAAAATAAAATTAATAAAATAAGAATGATTGATTAATTTGTAAAGATCGTAATCCTAGGTTGAAGGTTCAATTGCACAAATGAATGTTTTGATGACACTCTATAACATGGTATATATATATATATATATATATATATATATATATTAACATATAAAATTCATAAAGCTTTAGATTATTTACCGTAATGCCATGCTACAAGTGAAATGGAATAATCAGGCAATGAAGAGAAAATAAAAGTCTCGCTTTATATAATTTTTGAAATTCTACGACAGATATTATTTTTTAGTTGCAATTTCTTCGAGTCAGTTGACTGTATGCAGATAGCAGACATTGTGAAGAGAGCTATGCTTGTCGACACAACGGATCATGAAATGGAAAGATGGCTCAATCTAAGCTGGATTTTTTTAGAGGTTTCCTACACAGTGGCGGCCGTACGAGAGGTGCGCTGCACCGGGGCCATGAATTAAGGGGCACCATTTTAAAAAAATATATATATAGTAGTAGTAGTAATATTATACTATTAATTTATCTTAGGGGCACCATTTAAAAAAAAATACTAAGTTTCTGCATATTAAGTTCACTTGTTTATTTGAATCCTTCAATACTTGACTAAGTATTGAAGTATATATCTGAAACTTACTTTAAACTTACTTGGAGCCTAAACTAAGTTTTATCAAAACTGGAAATTGAGTTCCAATCAGTTTTAAGAACAAGTGCAATTTCATTTAACTTCCGCTGCATATATTTATACTCTAATTTCGGGACCAACATATTACATTAATTATTTTTCTTGAGTTAGTAAGCATTTATCTTGTTCAGAAAAAAAAAGAAAAAAAAAGAGATTATGAAAAATCTCAAAAAATTTGATTTAAAAAATGCTAGGAGAATTAATTTTTAAATGGTGATTATGCATTTAGTTTATATGAAATTATTTGTTTTTTAATTTTTTTTAGGTTTATTTTTAAATAAAGTAAAGTCCTTAAGATGGTTGTGAAGTTGTGAAGGACTCGAGATTTTTTGTTATAAGAGGTTTCTGAATAAATTCTGAAATTTAAATAGGATAATTGATTTTATATTTTATTTTATTAGTATTTTTTATAACTATTTATTTTGAATAGGGGCACCATATTTTTGTTCGCACCGGGCCCCAAAATTTACAAGGCCGGCCTTGTTCCTACAAGTGCAGATTCTTGCATCGAATGATGTAAGTTTTGGTTACAACGCAGCAAAGCACAACCTCGTGCATGGCTGCCTGCATACTCGATCGGTACAAAGGTGATGAAGAAATCAAGAAACCATATTCAGCCTTTACCATGAATTATGATTCATATGTAGGGAATGCATGTGTATGAGCTCTGTATCCATATCTAATCTTATGCAGTGACACTTCTCACTACAAGAAAAAAATAGAACGAAAATTCTATCGTTGAACAGTAAGCTCGACGGACTTGCGACGGAGTCCGGCTGTAGTTAAAAACATCGATTAGCGACGGGAAAAATATTCGTCAGTGATTTTACTGACAGACTAGCGACAGATTTTTAGTCGATATTCCAAACATTTTAGCCACCGCGAAATCTGTCGGTAAGTTTTCCTTGACGACGAACATTTTCGTCTCCAATTTATAAGTTTCTGATGGATTTTCCGTCGTTAGATTCAATTATTTTTAATTTCGTCACCAGTTTCTAATTTCTTCCTATTTTTTAATATTTAATATTGTACCAATATTTTAATATTATACCAATATTTACGAGACAAACCAATCAATGTACCAATATTTTAATATTGCAAAGAAAATGTTATGTGTTCACCACTCAATAAGCACAAAATTAATATCCAGAACTTCATGACATGTCCAATCTAAGTGTTAACCTCCTCATAACATGATATTCTTAATATATATGCAGTTCAAAAATCAAATTAACATAACTTTTCCAAACCAGAATAGCTGCTTCCGGTTCACTACATCAACCATCTCTGAGAATCTGTTTTCAAACAACGCATTACAATTCATCAAAAGAAACCTTTTAACTAAATTAACTTATTATTACTGGTATCATATATTTTCCCGAAACTTCACACATACAACTCTCAACATAATATAAAAGAACAAAAGAAAATTTTAGCATCTCGTATTAGAGAAAGGCAAAAATTATCAATCAAGAGAATCCTCTGACCTAAAACTATAATAAGCAACTGCTTTTTTTTCCTATGGGAGTAAGCAAAATAGAAGGCGGCTAAAAGTTAAGATAATAAATCTGCCAATGTGCAGGGAGAAAACCCATGCACAATAAAGAGGTTACTGGCCACAATCCAACAAAAAATGTTAGAGACTTTTGTTTCGGTTATCTATAAAGTTAATCGGATAGTAAAGACAAAAAGTAAACCGTGATAACGAAAGTGAGAAGACAACATTAGCATAACCTAAGATATAACTTATATAAGGATTCTATGATCTCAGTGACGAGCCCTATTTACATAAACCTAGGATAAAGTTCAAGTTTTTATGTTTTTTTCCAAATTTCTGCTTTAGAGCTAGTAGGCAGCAGTAGCACACTAGCTTAAAACTTTAAGCAAACTTAGAATAAAAATAGATTATTGACTATGAAATTTGATGTGAGCATATCTTGTTCATCATCTCATTTCAAGTGACATGGAAAACACAAATATCTCACCATTTTGAAATTGAAATGGTTTGCACCAAAATCACTAAACTCAAAGGATTAAGAAATGGGTTCTGAAAGGGAGCCCTCCATGAACACAATAAAAGCAAGTTTTTCATGCAGCAAAGCACAATTTGCAAGAGATGTGGGTAGTTTTGAGATTATTAAGCTAAAAATAACACTGTGGCATCATAATTATAGAGAAGTGAGCTAGCATCATAGTTACTCTTATCATGAACAAATAGAGCTAGAACCCATGCAAGGTAGATTAGATGAGCAAAACTGGTTCAGGGAATATATCGAAAGAGGAATCAAATATACAGATGTTCACAAAAGAAATCATACATATTTTGTAGAAGCCAGGGTAAACAATATATGTTTAATACAATGAAACATAAATAAGGAAGTATCGATGACATTAAATGTCGACCCTAACCTTCCTATACAATCCAAAACTAAAAACAAAATTCAAAATCAATAGTCTCAAAAAGAATAAATACGAATAAGAACATTTCACATTCACTACATGTTTTTTTGTGTGAGAGTAAGCAAAATAGAAGGCAGCTAAAAGTTAAGATAATAACCTTGATTAGTTCAAACCCTGGGACTAGAATCTCTCAGCAACTCCTTTTCCTTCACGAGCTATTATCAGATAAAAGCAATGAATAAATACAAGTTTTAATCAAGAATCACCCATCATCAATGAAGCTAACTCATAGCTAGGTAGTAAGTAAAAACTTTTCCTTGTCTAACAATATTCATAGCAGAGTAGGTTATGTGTTCTCCAAAAGTACATTATAGGGAGAGTTCAATGCACTCCATTTAATTTGTTTTGGCTATTATCAAAAATATATTTCTTCGAAACCACTCGCCTATAAGGCACAAACATCATCACTAACTAACAATCTACTACATATAAGAAGCTGATAAGCAACATATAACACAAAAAGAATAAAAGATGAATGTATTATAGGATGAATCAAACTTCAGATGGGAACTAAGAGTTACCTCCTTAAACGGTTTCCTGATATCCGACAAATCACATATCTATTGTGGAGGTCTAAAACCACACTTAAATCGTGCACATATGGCCTTCATCTGCTCCCTCATTCTAGCCTCCATTTCAGCCTTTTCTCGATCATGTTCTTCCTTTTGCTCCCTCAATCGAACCTCCATTTGCTCCATCTGAGCTTGAAATTGCATATTTAGTCTCTCCATTTTTTGTTGAATCTCTTCAACTGGCTGATTCAACGCATGTGAAAACAATTGAGAAGATGACCTTCCTCCAACAGCAAATTCTTTCCTTCGACAACCTAAACCAAACACTTGTCCCTTTTAAGAAACACCACCTACCACATCCATAAATATCTTGTTCATGTCTACAAAAACTGCATCGGTAGTGTCAGCTAAAGGTTGACTCAGTTCTTCGGCTTTCTTTTGAACCTCATTCTACAATGTCAGTACAATGATAGTTAAATACATGGATAAAAAATTTAAATACAAGGGAATTAAATGGCCAACATTTGTCAAATAGATATAGACATTTACTACTCATCAAAAGTAAATAACAAGAATTTTTATGGCTGCTGCATTGCAATATATTGATCCTGTTAAGCTTGAATTGACCATGCACAGTAACTTTTGAAGATATGGTTACTTTAATTTAGTGACTGCTGACAATTACTCTTCTATGAGAAATTTGCTCATGTGGGGTTCTCACAAAGTTCATATAATCTTCATACAAAACACGAATATGTATAATTTATGATACAAATTAGGAAGGTAATTACTAAATAATAGCCATCAACTTACACTAGATATAAGAAGGTAATGAATATTCAAAATAAATATCAGGCTACAGGTAAACTACACAGTATTTCAAGTAGTTCTAGTAACAATAAAATACCTGAAACTATCAAACTAAAAATTACATAATAGTGTTGAATTCAACCTAAAGCATAGCATCATGCAAGGCACATGATACTTTATTTAGAGACTATAAATAATCATACTTATCAAATTGCATCTCAACCATACTTACCGCTATACAAGTTAATTTGTCGTCAATAAACTTTTCATTTAAACAATGTAATCTCTTAAACACATCCCAACTGACGTCGGATGTTGAAACTCTTTTTTTCTTTGGCATGTGCAATTAAATAAGAAATATACCAAATAAAATTCAAGTTGTAAGAAAGCAAGCTACAATTACATTAAGATGTATGCAAGCTTTAGTTTGATCACCCCTACCACTAATATATATGCAAATCAGGAACATCATTTATCAAATTTAGATGACACTGAATATACTCTAATTTCATGTTACTACATGCATGTTGTATAAGAACATACAATATCTACTATTCAGTTTTCTCCGATGAACATGTACTAAACATTATTGATATATGTGATGTATTGATATAACACATACCAAATCCATGACATATTGTTGGGCACATTTTGATCCTCCTCTATGAATGACCGGATGTTTGTCAGCACTATCAGGATTACTCATTCTATTTTGTTTTGCTTTCTCTGAATTCTATTGCACTTCAGGTGTGTCTCAATACTTTTCCCAGGATGGTCATACCTCTTCACTAATGAATAATGGTCTCTTTTGCTCGTTCTTCAACATGCACATCATATCCTTATAGCGCTTACTAGCTTATTGGAGTCAAACATCATAGATCAAGTCATTGAATTGTTGATCCCAAAAGAAATATTTCTGCAACAAATTATTAAAAACATATAACTGATTAATAATATAATAAAAAATAAGGTGTTGCAACACTTTAACTTAAGAGAGGTGATAGAAGTAGTAGCACCAACAGCTGGCATTCATTAACGATAGATTGCATGTTCAATGGAATTACTCCAAGAGCTAGTGAGCATATATAATTTTCAATGAACAGAACTACTAACAAGAATAGAGTGAAAAAAAGTGAGAGCATTTAAAGAGCAAAGAGAAGTATTGCTGCTATTCACATAACAATTGATTAAAACCAAATTATTTCCTCAAACAAATCACTTGAAATTGTTCATATAAATGTACTATGATATACCTTGAATTCTTCAAAATATTGGTGCTTCATTTCTTCTTGTGCAGATTTCCAATTAACACCTTTCTCAGCTATAGATTGTTAGAAAATAAATGTTATTTTTTATGAAATTATGTGAGCGAGCATCAATGTCCTGCTAATGCCATTCAATTAGTACACCCACATCCATATACACACATAAAATGAAAATTATAATTAATAATTAATTAAAATTACACACCAATAATCTTTATATGGATTCTAGCATCATTGACAATATTATGTGCATCCATATCCACATCCTCATCCATATTCATACGAGATGACGAAGATTGCATACTAGTATATTCACTATGTGCCATGCGACTTCGTGCCCGTGATGTACCACCACCTCTAGCCATATCTATAAATAAAACAAAGTGATAACATCATAATTTATAAATACATATTCCAAACATATCAAGGAAACAAATTTAAAATAATTAAATAAAATTGAAATAAATTATCCTAAAGCTAATTACTATCCTCATCACATTGGGTTTCATCATCTTCATCAAATTTAATTTCATCATCTTCACCAACCTCACTATCACAATCGGTATTAGGATTCTCATCAACAATTTCTATCATACCACCAGTTCAGATACAAATTGGATCAACATCAATGTCTATACTTGGAGATGTAAAAACATTTAACTCGTCATCCTGAATTGGTGGATCAATTGTTGACTTGTGTGTTTGAATAGGAAACTCTATATTTGGCCGAGTTTTGATTTAGAAACACCTCACCAATCACTTTTTGATTTATTTGAACTTGGATATGAGCAATAAAATACTTGAGTGGCTTGTTTTGCTAAGACAAATGGTTCGTACTTCATGTATCTACGTTTATGATTCACCTAAACAAATTTATAATTGGGATGAACAATTGTTCCCAATCTTGATGGATCAAACCACTCACAATTAAACAAAGCTTTTCTTTTTAATGATAATCCATGGTATTCAAGTTCTAAAATCTCAAGCAATTGTCTATAATTGTCATTCTCATCTGCACCATAAGAACTTCCTTTTACGCACACTCCAGTGTTTATTGTAGATTTACTTGAACCATGGTTAAGGGTATGAAATCTGTAACTATTCACGTAGTATCCATTAAAACTGCAAATGGTGCGTAATGGCCCCTTTGAAAGATCAATAATATACTTGTTGTCAATATTATTATTCTGATCTTGTACCTATAATAGAATAAAATAAATTAATATAAACATAACATGTTTTAAACCAAAATGGGTGTAAAATATTAATATTACTCACATATCTTGCAAACCAACTTGGAAATTCCTCATCCAATTTACATTTAATCTTGGATCTTGATAGATTTGGATGATTAATTGGCATCTCTTCACAAAACAAACAACAATTACATAGTTTATACAAATCAATCCAAAAAATTTATATACTTACTAATGGATTTATATACTGAAAGCATTATGATTGGTATATTATGTACAAGGTCGATTGATTAATATACTGAGAATCATAGATGTTGTAAGTTCAACTCCTGTCTAAATTAACCAACATGTGTCGCAAACGCTCTTATCCTCTTATCTCATCGATAGGGAGTTCATACGGTGTGTAGTAGATCACGAAAGATCGTATGGATCGTTTGACCTAGCGAGATATAAATGGTTATCACAGCTGAGATAGTTCCAGGATAGACTGTCGGTGTAGGCTGCAGCATACGTGGTAACAAGCATCTTATCTTAGATGCAATGGTGCGCTGGTACGTGATTACGTGTTGATAAGGACCTAAGTTAAGATTGATTCCTTTATCTGATATTAAAGGAATCTGGATCTTGATGGCTTGATGAGATCCTAAACCTATATGAAAGTACGAAAGTATATACAAATTGTGTATCACTTTGAGTTGCAGTTAAAGGCTCTAGTTGGGCTTGTATATCTGTATCTTGGGTGATAGCAGTTTGTGTATGATTGTCTGGTACCGGAACTAGGTAACCACATCCAGTATAGGATGGTGACATTCCCTGAGCAGCTCAAAAGGTTCGTTATGCTAAAGTCCTGCAGGCTGATTAAGTTCAAGCATAAGTGAAATGGTTGAGTGGATTAACTCAGGAATATAAGAAGTTAATTAACTAAATGGCTTGTCAGAACCTAAATTAATTAACGAATGTCTGTAACCTTAAATATGGGGATATTTCGAGCCTATGCAACCCGTCCCTCACAACGTGGTAGCAAATAAGTAGGACAATATTGATTCTCTGGTGGAATGAATCAATATTAATTAATTAATTATAATCTGGGTTGAATATGTGAATTAATTAATTGATAGGCCTTATTAGCTACTTGCATTCTGGTCATTGGTATGGCAAATGAAAACTCAGGCCCAATAGAAGTCTAGAATTTCCTATAAATAGGCTTCAGTTTCTCAGATCACAACACACCACAAGATCATAAGTTGCAACACAAGCAAACCAGTATTTGGGAGCTGTGTGTGATTGACTAGATTTGAGAAAACGAGGAGGAAATTCTGCTTCTCAACCGGCAAGGAATCCAAATAGAATCTTCACCAGATATTCGGATTCGAGTTGGGATACAGATCAGAAGATCTGATGAGAAGGATCGTGTTCTTTCTTCTCTCCCTATTTATTTTTGAAATTATCGATTTAGTTTCATAGATTAAATTCCTTAATCTGTTAGGAATAAATCTTGGTGTGTAAGAAAGAGGATCGAGGATCAAATCTCTGCGCACTACATTCTAAAGGATCTACAATCCAGGTATTCCATAAAACCCCCTTATGCATAATTAATAGGAGCATGCTAGGATTAATCATAGGCATAGCAATTTATTTTTGATATTCCAATTAACGATCTAGGCTAATGGATGAAGTGATTCAATTCACAAATCCCTTCAATTGGCATCAGAGCCAGGTTCATTTAATTGGCTCTATCGGAAAAAATAATATTGCCTATGATTATGCATGATTATTATAATTGAATTATTATGCATGAATGGTTTTTGGATTGTTTGTGTTTTTGTTCCTCGTGGTTCTCGGGTTAATCCGCCCATTTATAAGGATTCATTTTCACCCACGAGATAAATTCGTGGTTAGATTTAAATTTCAAATTGTATTCGGATGTTTTTCCTGTAATTTTTCAAATTAAATCTATAAAATGAAGAACGAAAAATGCGAAGAACATGAAGAATATGGAGAATACGAAGAACGAAGGACTGAACGATGACGCACAATAGCAGGTCGTGCACAGCGGTCCCGAGCAGCTGCAAAACCCTAGGGTACACAAGGTGCGCGCGCACAGGGCAGCAGCCAGCGCCGCCCATGGCCGGCCGAGGCGGGGTTCGGCGCACCGGGACGGTGACGACAGGCGACGGGCGAGGGGCCGGGATGGCGGGGTGCGGCGGTCGGGTACCGGAACTAGGTAACCACATCCAGTATAGGATGGTGATATTCCCTGAGCAGCTCAAAAGGTTCGTTATGCTAAAGTCCTGCAGGCTGATTAAGTTCAAGCATAAGTGAAAAGGTTTGAGTGGATTGACTCAGGAATATAAGATGTTAATTAATTAAATAGCTTTTCAGAGCTTAAATTAATTAATGAATGTCTGTAACCTTAAATGTGGGGATATACCGAGCCCATGCAACCCGTACCTCAAAACGTGGTAGCAAATAGGTAGGACAGGATTATCTGGTGGAATGAATCAATATTAATTAATTAATTATATTCTGGGTTGAATATGGGAATTAATTAATTGATAGGCCTTATTTGCTATTTGCATTTTGGTCCCTGGTCTGGCCCATGAAACTCAAGCCCAACAGAAGTCCAGTATTTTCCTATAAATAAGTCTCAGTTCCTCTGATCTCAACACCACAAGATCATAAGTTGCACACACCAAATTCCAGGTTTTGGGAGCTGTGGTGATCGAGTAGATATGAGAAACGAGGAGGAAATTCTGCTTCTCAACCGGGCAAGGAATCTGAAGGGAATCTTCACCCGATATTCAGATTGAGTTGGGGTACAGATCAGAAGATAAGATCAGGAGGATTATCTTCTTCTTCTCTCTCCTTCTTGTTTTCGAAAATTGCTTACTAATTTTCATAAGATTTATTTCCTCAATCTGTTAGGAATTAAATATTTGTGCGCGGGAAAAGATCAAGATGAATCTACGCGCACTCGTTCTTCAGGGTTTCGCAATTCAGGTATTCCACATAAACCCCCTTATGCATATTCAATAGAAGCATGCTAGGATTAATAATAGGCATAACAATTTAATTTTTATATTCCAATTAACGATCCTTGGCAAACGGACTTCGTGATTCAGTTCACGAAACCCTTCAATTGGTATCAGAGTCATGTTGAATTATTTGGCTCTATCGGAAAAAATAATATTGCATATGATTTGCATGATAATTATTATTGAATGATTGCATGGGTTTTTGGATTGTATGTTTATGTTTTTCGTCCTCGTGGTTCTCAGGTTAATCCGCCACTTTATAAGGATTCGTTGTTCACCCACGAGATAAATCTGTGGTTAGATTTAGATTTTTAGATTGTAATTAGGTTTATTCAATGTAATCTTTTATTTAGAAATTACATCTGTAAAATGGAGAACGAAGAACACGAAGAACGAAGGACCGCACAACGGCGTCGGCACAGCAGCAGGTCGTGCACGGCGGTCGCGCGCAGCAAGGGCACGGCGGGCGACGGCGCACGACAGCCACGATGGCGGCGCAACCGCGTGGAAACCCTAGGGCACGACAGCCGCAGCAGCGGTGGTTCGCCGGTGGTGGCTCGTCGGGCCAAGTTCTCGCGGGCTATTGGGCTTGCAGTGTGTGCCTAGGCCTACAATTTGGTTAACTGGCCCAGTTGTCCAATTTTCTGATGGATCAAATCTTGGAGGCCAAGATTCATAAAATAAATTCAGATGACAGTCCAAGTAGTGGGAGCCCAGTCGAAGATCTGTAAAAATAATTACAATTTGTAATAGTTAGAATTATTATTTTTTTTATCATGGGGCCACGAGGACATTTTTTATTTATTTTATTATCTGTCTTCGCATGATATATGTGTTTAATATTAATTGCGCAGTCTATAAGCATGTTGTAGATAATAGGAGCACATTTACTGCTTTTATTTACAGCTTTAAAGCATGCTATGTGATTTATTTTGTGTAATTAATTATACCTATAAATTCGGGGTTTATGCTATGCATGATAGAATTTTAGCAGTGTTATAATTATGGCTACATAAAATAATTTGTGAATTTGAACCTTATGAAGTTAAAATTACTAAGTTGATTAATTAATTATATAAGACCTCCACAAAGCAATTCCTTATAGGAAGTGGGTAATTTATTAGGTAAACGTCTACATGTGTAGCTTACTTAATTTATTATTCATAAGTTCTAATAGATGGGATTTCTTAAAACAAACATTTAGTTCATGTGAGAAGTGGGAGCTCATGCGTAAACATCTACATGTGTAGCTTGCGTATGTAGTTTTCATAAGTTCTCTAGGAATTGAATTAAATGAGACAACCTTATTATAAGAGATCAGGGTGTATCCTAGTAGATCTTTATATGGGAGGGTTGGCTTTGATGGTATGCTAGCTTAGATATTGTCCAGAGTATAACTCATTTGTGATGTCCCTGCTCAGTAGGATAATATGGTCTTAAGTTAGTCTCCAATTATTAATTCCATTTGTCTAAGGAACCTTAACATGGATTGGAATTAAAGGATTGGAATTTAAAGATGCTGTCTAGTTAAGTGTTTTGTTGTAAACGTCCACATGTGTGGCTTGCAATAGTAATACTTAGGAAAATTGGAGGAAACATTAATATTGTTTTGTCATAAGGTTTCAATATTTATCTGTTTCAACTGTTTGCGATTATGTTTTAATTTATTGTTTTCATAAATGTCTATTGCTCACGTTGTCAACCTCTTAATAACAAACCCTTTAGCTGGTCCGAATTTTCCTGAATGGAAGTTTTGCTTCATGGAAATACTCTGCACTGCAAAACATGCCCATGTGCTTTACATGGACCCTCTATCTCCCAAGTATTGGAACTGTACTAGCTATGAGCGAGAGTTCTATGAAAGATGGGTAGCTTCTGATGAGTTTGCCCCCAAGACTCATCATGAACAGTCTATCTAGAAAATTAAAGCTCAAGTATAAGAAGTACCAAACTGTTGTTGAGATATGGAGGGACCTTGTGAAAGTCTATGGGGAGGTGAGACGAACTGTCAGTTATAATCTTGTGGAGGACCTGGTCTGCAAGAGGATGACTGATGGGAGTTCGTTGCTTCTGCACTTCGTCAGTATGATGAGAATTATGAGAAAGTACAGAAAGAGAGGTGGACAAGTCAGTGAGCGGGCAGAAATTAACATTGTCCTGCACTCTCTGTTTGATTCTTATAATGATTTCATCAAGTCCCTCGGTACCAAGTACGAGTTTACTCTTCCTGAGTTACTCTCAGCCCTGATGCGAGAGGAATTTGACCTTAGAGCATTGGAATCTGCTCCAACTTTGTCAGCTTTTGACAAAACAGTTGCTGAAGCAAAATAAATTCTTAAAAGGTTAGATGAAGTTGATCTAGCAGAAGATGCCAATAGGCCATGCAAGCGCAAGTGAAGTGAAGTAGATTGTGTAGGGTTTTTCCGTGAACCGAATCACCAAAACCAAATTGAACCGGATCGATTTATGGTTATTGCACATAATTAAAATTCTCAAAACCCTAGCATGCTCCTATGAATTTAATACAAAGATTTGAGGATTTAGGGTTTACCGTAACTCCGTCGAGTCTGAACCGATCTTTCGCATTTGAATTCCAAATCTCAATTCAACCACGCGATTCAAATTAATCTGCGGAAGTAGAAATTAGAGATCTAATTTCTAAGAATAAATTCGAAAAACAAAAGGAGAAGAAAAGAAAAATCTATTCTCCAGATTAGATCTTCAGGGCTGTGTCCCAATGTTGTTCATATCTACTACTGGTGAGGACTCCGTAGATCTGTATTCTGAGCAGGACCAGAATCGAAATTCTCCTCCCTCTTCTCCCAAAATCGGCGCCTCCCTCTCTCTCTAGGTTTAGTGTGTTTCAACTGTGTTACAACTTATGAGAGAGAGCTTTCTATTTATAGACCTAGGGTTGGAAACCCTAATGGGCCATTTTGTGCTCAATTCAGCATATTTAATTGGGCCAGTCCTGGGACCTAATGCAAATAATAAAGTGGGCCAATAAATTAATTAATTCCCATGTCCACAACCCAGGACACAATTAATTAATTAATATTAATTCTTTTTCACCACAGAATTAATACTGACCTAGCTCTTTATTACCACGTTATGAGAACGGGCTGCATTAATTGAGAATCCCCATATTTAAGGATACCGGACATCCATTAATTAATTGGAGCCTCTGACAAGCTCTAACTACAATTAATTAATATCTTATAATTCCTGAGTAGTACCACTCAAACCTTATCACTCGTGCCTGAACTTAATCAGCCTGCAGGACTTTGGCACGATGAATGTTATTGAGCTCCTCAGGGAATGTCCCCATACTATTACTCGGATATGGTTACCTAAGTCCAGTCTCAGGCGGTACTACACGAACAGTTGTTACCCAAGATGTGGATATACGAGCACGTTACTTAGGCTCTCCACCATGGCAAGTCAAAGCAACAGTCAACCCGTGCAAACTCCTGAACCTTCGTTAGGATTTGGACTCAATCAATATAACTAGATCTTGTATTCGCTGATGTCAGACAGACGAATACATCTCACTGCGGTCCATCAATACACCACCTCTGCGTACCAGCTTGTCAAGTAACCAAGACAGACTACTTATTCCGACAATGCCGCAGCCATCCGGACAGACGAATCCTCATACGCTGTCTCGGCTGTGATCAGGTTTATGTCTCACTAGGTCAAGTGATCATACTATCTTCTGCAATCTACAACACGCCGTATGATCGTCCCTATCGGTGAGACAAGAGGATACAATTGTTTACACATGTAAGATTGTTAACAGATAGGAGAAATAAATTGTTGTATACTCATTGTAATAAATGCTTTCAGTATACAAAACCCATCAATCTCCCACTTATACTCAAAGCATAACTAAGCTATTACATACAGTCCGTCTATCTAGTCTGCTGTCACTTTAACCACTATCAGTGGTCGGCATCCACCTCAGACCCAGCTCACGAATATGTCTTTCGTAAACTTTCTGCGGCAAGCTCTTTGTAAAAGGTTCAGCAAGATTGTCAGCAGTGTCAATCTTCTTAATCAGCACATCGCCGATCAATACGATTTCTCGTATGATATGGTACTTTCTCTCTATGTGTTTGATTGCCCTGTGAGACCGCGGTTCCTTTGAGTTTGCCACTGCACCAGAGTTATCACAATAAATTGTGATGCTTCTTGGCAAACTCGGGATCACGCCCAACTCTAAAAGGTAGTTCCGGAGCCATACCCCCTCTTTCGAGGGGTTAGAGGCGGCGCCATATTCCGCCTCCATGGTGGAGTCAGCAATGCATTTCTGCTTTTAGCTCCTCCAAGATACAGCTCCACCTCCCAAGGTAAACACATATCCTGAGGTCGATTTCTTCTCATCCTGGTGCCCTTGGAAATCCGAGTCTGTATAACCCACAGGGCACAAATCCTCACTTTGATAAACTAGGCAGAAGTACATAGTTCTTTTCAAATACTTGAGGATGTGCTTTACAGCAGTCCAGTGCGCCTATCCAGGGTTAGACTGATATCTTGCTACCATGCCAATGACATAAGAGATATCTGGCCTGGTACACAACATCGCATACATGAGACTACCCACAACCGAAGCGTATGGTACAAGACTCATCTCATCTTTCTCCCGCTGTGTCTGAGGACACTGCCCACCAGAAAGACGAACGCCATGTCAGAAAGGTAGTAAGCCTTTCTTGGCGAGTTGCATGCTGAACCGGGCTATCACAGTATCCACATAGGATGCCTGGAATAAGCTCAACATTCTTCTCTTACGATCTCGTAAGACCTTAATCCCAAGAATGTAGCCAGCTTCTCCCAGATCCTTCATTTGGAACTGTTCGGATAACCAAACCTTGATTTCGGACATCACTCCCTCGTTGTTTCCAAATAGGAGTATGTCCTCAACATAAAGTGCAAGGAAGACCACGCTCCCACTGACACAAAGTCGGCAAACACAACTTTCGTTTTCCAACTGTGCAAATCCATAGGATTTAATCACATCGTTGAAACGTAAGTTCCACGACCTTGAAGCTTGCTTAAGTCCATACAAGGACTTCCTAAGCTTCCAGACAAGATGTTCTTCGCCCTTGCTTATGTAACCCTCGGGTTGCTGCATATAGATGTCTCTACCTTCTTCAAGGTAACCGTTTAGAAAAGCGGTTTTGACATCCATCTGCCAGATCTCGAGGTCCATATGCGCAGCTATGGCAAGGAGTATCCGGATGGATTTGAGCATAGCTACGGGTGAAAAGGTTTCGTCATAGTCAATGCCCTCTTTCTGACTATAACCCTTTGCCACCAGCCTGGCTTTAGAAGTCGTGATCTTTCCATCCGCCCCTTTCTTTCTTTTGTATACCCATTTGCACCCTATGGCCTTAAAGCCATCCGGCAAATCAGTTTTCGGGTATACATCCATAGCAGTTATGGATTCAATTTCAGAATCCATGGCGACACGCCATTTGGCAACATCCTTGTGCTACACTGCCTCTTCGTAAGTCAGTGGATGAGAGTCCTCATGTCCGTCTGTCGGGCTCAAGTCCGAAGACTCACCCACGAACATGTACCTTTCCGGCTGGAAAATAACTCTCCCACTACGACGAGGCATCGGTGCCGTGTCAGTAGTAGGTGCAGTGACTTGTGGTCCTGCACCTTGCACTGAAGAACGTGTCTGTGGTGTTGTGCCTCTTACAGGAGCACCCACATCTACACGTTCCCCTTCCCTTGGAATTGCATTCTCGTTCTCAATTTCCTGAAGAACGAAATCACTCCTTGACCTGTGATTACTCACATACTCGTTCTCTAAGAATCTAGCGTTGGTGCTAACAACAACGCTTTGACTCTCAGGACAGTAAAGTAACCACCTTTCGTTTGCCTGGGATACCCTATGAACAGCATTGCTTTTGACCTGCTTTCTAACTTATTAGGTTCCTTCGACAATATGTGTGCCGGACAACCCCATACTCTAAACTTGCACAAACTAGGTTTGCAACCAAGGAAGAGCTCAGAAGGTGTCTTAGGAACTGATTTAGAAGGCACCACATTAAGCACGTAAGCTGTTGTTTCCAATGCGTAACCCCAAAACGAAATTGGTAAGTTTGCATAACTCATCATTGATCTTACCATCTCTAGAAGAGTCCTATTTCTTCTTTCAGCTACACCGTTTTGCTGGGGAGTACCCGGTGCAGTCCACTGGGATGTAATCCCATTTTCTTACAATTATTGCAGGAACTCGTTACCGAGGTATTCGCCACCGCGGACAGATCGCAGAGATTTGATAGTTTTCCCGACCTTCTTTTCTACTTCAGCCTTGAACTCTTTGAATTTCTCAAAGCATTCAGACTTGTAGCGAAGCAGGTAAACGTATCCGTACCTTGAGTAGTCGTCAATGAAAGTGACGAAGTACTCGTTCCCTCCGCGAGTCTGAGTGGACATCGGTCCACATAAGTCAGAATGGATCAATTCCAACACTTCCTCTGCTCGAGACTGACTAGCCTTGAAAAGCCTAGTTGACATCTTGCCCTCGATGCAGGATTCGCAGACTTGATAAGGTACAGCCTGGACTAGGTCCAATGTATCGTCATCTGCATGTCTCTGAATCCGCTTCAAGCTGATGTGACCCAGTCTCAAGTGCCAGAGATATGTAAGATCCTCATCAGAAGAAGTAAGTTTTCTCTTCCTATGAATATCAATTACGGATGAATTACATGCAATACATGCGGAAGACTTGTGATTACAGTTAACAACATAGAGAGAATTATTCAGCATTCCACGACAGATAACACCGTTATTACCAATGATAGAAACACCACTATCAAAAATAACTGAATATCCATCAACATAAAGTTTGGAAACTGAAATAAGGTTTCGCCGAAAATCCGGCACGTATAAAACATCCCTCAATGTTAAAATAGAATCATCAAAGTATAAGGTGAAATCTCCAATGGCAGCTACACTCACTTGTGTTGCGTTCCCCATCGAGATGGTAATCTCGTCATTCTTCAGCACCCTCCTCAGTGTGAACCCCTGCAAAATGTAACAAACATGATCAGTAGCTCCAGTATCCACTCCCCACAAATGAGTAGAAACCGATGCTAAACATGTTTTCGTTACAAATGCAAATGACGTACCTTGTCCCTTGGCATTCGCACAATCCACCTTTCCGCATCCAGCACACTCGTTCTTCTTTGGAGTGACCTTGGCTCTCTTCCCCTTCCTAGACATGCTATCACTACCTGTTTTCCTGAACTTGCTCTCAGCACCATCGTCTCCAACCATAGAGGTTGTCGAACCAGTACTAGAACCAGACAGAACAGGTTTCCGTGCTCGCATGGTAGACTGATCCACTACAAGATCCTCAAGCAGCTCATGCAGAGCATACTCTCCCTTTGCAGCAGCAACTACCTTAAAGTCATGATAAAATTCCGGAAGAGAATTCAAGATAATATCAATCTCGCCTTGCGCACTGATATTACCACCCCGCACAGTAAACTGTCTCATGAGATCAATCAAAGACATCATGTGCGTAGTCACTGAACTATCTTCAACCATCTTCTTGCACACAAGATTGTGCACAAGCTTACAGTTAATAGTTCGTTCCACTTTGCCAAAGGCCGTCGAGAGTTCCTTCCAAAGCTCTCCAGCCCTTTCGAGGTGTTCATACTTATGCCTTAATTCTCTAGACAGGGAACCCGTGATGAGCCAGAAGGCAAACTCATCAGCATCCTCCCATCTGTCATAGAATTCAAGCTCAAGTTCACACACTCCTCTTTGAGAACGCAACAGTGGATCCATGTAAAGAACACGTGCTTGATTTTTCAGATAAAGGATGTGTTTGATGCAGAAACTCCATTCATGGAAGTTCGGACCAGTTAGAGGATTGAGAGCAAGTATATGATCGACAGTAGACATAGACATATCTGAAACAATAAAGAATCTTAAATAAGAACATACATGTTGAACTTCGAAAATAAATGCATTGAAAACCTTTTAATAAATCAAATACAAATGTTTTCCACTAATTGCCCAAGAGTTCCCACCGCAAGCTACACTCGTAGACGTTTACGATGTCACCCTCAACCAGAACTGCGGGTTTTAAGCCCCAATCCATTTAATTTCACTACCATGTCAGGATGCTTTTGACACTAGAAATTAATAATTAGTGAAAATCTTAGACCAAGCCATCTCTCAAGAACAGGGATGCAATTCTTGCATTATATTCTAAGATGCTTCTAAGCAATTAACCACAAATTTAACTCCGGCCAAAAGAGACAGTTTAGCATGGCACGTAACCATACCGCACAGCCCTTAAAGCTTTTGTTATCTATAATTTAAATCAATCCTAGAATACTTGTGAAAGGGGTCTACGCAAGCTACACTCGTAGACGTTTACGCAAAGCCCTCCCACTATTCACATGATTTAAACTGTTTGTCTAGAAATCCCAACAACCGTACCCATGCACCTCCGGGAACTAGCAAGCTACACTCGTAGACGTTTACTAGAACGAGAGATACACTTACAGCCTAGGACCGCTTTATGGAGGTCTATTGATTTTGATTAAAAAATCTGATTAGTATTTTTCTTTTAAAAGGTTTCTTTATGCGCACACATAATTTCTTTGTCATTATATTTTCCAAATTTTTGCATGTAAATTAAACAAGCCCAAAAATTCCCAAAATATAATCCAACAAAAGAAATTAATCACATAAGCATGCTTGAAAAGCTATAAATAATAAAAGCGATAAATCATGTTTTTCTTATTATCTACACATGCTTAATTGCGCACATAAATAAATCACATATCATACGAGGATAATTAAGGCAAACAAAAATTCCTCGTGGCCCCACAAAATAGAAAATAATATCTATCTATTACAAATTTGAATTTTGAATTAATTTGGATAGATCAAAATCTTTTCAAATCTTCCAAATCTTCAAGGGCCTTCTAATCTGGATACACCAAATCTTTTGGATTTTTAGGCCTTTGTAATCTGATGATTTGCCCTAACCCTAATGCAAACCCTAGGGTTTACACAGGATTGTGCAAACCACCATAACACGAGCCACCGCGACGGGACAGCAGCAGCCGACGACAGCCGCAGCCACCGCCGCCAGCCCGACCACTGGCCAGCGCCGCGAGCTCGCGCGCGCGCCTGCCGCGCCGCTGCCGTCGTCCGCCGTGCATCGCCCTTTGTCGGCTCTGTCTTCGTTCTTCGTCCTCGACCCATCCAATTACAAATTTGATAAATTACAGAAAAAACTATTCTAATTACAATTTTTCAAATTTACACTAATCACGGATTTTCTCATGATTTTACAAAAACAATTCAGCCGTACACGGATAAACCACCGCGGGCTGAATCAACGGGTTGCCACGAGGAACAAAAACCAAACATCCACAAAACAATAAATTCATACAGGCATATCGAATTTAATTAAGAACAACAGAGCCATAGATCAGAAACCTGGCTCAGATACTCATTGTAGGGTTTTTCCGTGAACCGAATCACCAAAACCAAACTGAACCAATTATCAAAACCCTAGCATGCTCCTATGAATTTAATACAAATATTTTTGGATTTAGAATTTACCGTAACTCCGTCGAGTCTGAACCGATCTTTTGCTTTTGAATTCCAAATCTCAATTCAACTACGCGATTCGAATTAATCTGCGGAAGTAGAAATTAGAGATCTAATTTCTAAGAATAAATTCGAAAAACAAAAGGAGAAGAAAAGAAAAATCAGTTCTCCAGATTAGATCTTCAGGGCTGTGTCCCAATGCTATTCAGATCTACTACTGGTGAGGACTCCGTAGATCTGTATTCTGAGCAGGACCAGAATCAAAATTGTCCTCCCTATTCTCCCAAAATCGGCGCCTCCCTCTCTCTCTAGGTTTAGTGTGTTTCAACTGTGTTACAACTTATGAGAGAGAGCTGTCTATTTATAGACCTAGGGTTGGAAACCCTAATGGGCAATTTTGGGCTCAAATCAGCATATTTAATTGGGCCAGTCCTGAGACCTAATGCAAATAATAAAGTGGGCCTACAAATTAATTAATTCCTATGTCCACAACCCAAGACACAATTAATTAATTAATATTAATTCTTTTTCACCACAGAATTAATACTGACCTACCCCTTTATTACCACGTTATGAGATCGGGCTGCATTAATTGAGAATCCCCATATTTAAGGTTATCGGACATCCATTAATTAATCGGAGCATCTGACAAGCTCTAACTACAATTAATTAATATCTTATAATTCCTGAGTAGTACCACTCAAACCTTATTACTCGTGCCTGAACTTAATCAGCCTGCAGGACTTTGGCACGATGAATGTTATTGAGCTCCTCAAGGAATATCCCCATCCTATTACTCGGATATGGTTACCTAAGTCCAGTCTCTGGCGGTAGTACACGAACAGCTGTTACCCAAGATACGGATATACGAGCACGTTACTTAGGCTCTCCACCATGGCAAGTCAAAGCAACAGTCAACCCGTGCAAACCCCTGAACCTTCGTTAGGGTTTGGACTCAATCAATATAACTAGATCTTGTATTCGCTGATGTCAGACAGACGAATACATCTCACTGCGGTCCATCAATACGCCACCTCTGCGTACCAGGATGTCAAGTAACCAAGACAGACTACTTATTCCGACAATGCCGCAGCCATCCGGACAGACGTATCCTCATACGCTGTCTCGGCTGTGATCAGGTTTATGTCTCACTAGGTCAAGTGATCATACTGTCTTCTGCGATCTACAACACGCCGTATGATCGTCCCTATCGGTGAGACAAGAGGACACCATTGTTCACACATGTAAGATTGTTAACAGATAGGAGAAATAAATCGTTGTATACTCATTGATTAAAATGCTTTCAGTATACAAAACCCATCAGATTGTCTAGTGCTTGGCACAGGTAGACAAGGTACGTCATGAGCATTTATAATGGAAACATGTTTAGCATCGGTTTCTACCCATTCTTGGGTAGTGGATTCTGGAGCTACTGATCATGTTTGTTATACTTTGCAGGGGTTCAGGGCGACAAGGCAGCTGAAGCATGACGAGATTACCATCTCAATGGGCAGCGGAGAGCGAGTCTCAGCAGTAGCTATTGGAGATTTTACTTTATGATTTGAAAACAATATTTTGATTTTGAGAGATGTTTTATATGTGCCGGTTTTTTCGGCGGAACTTAATTTCAATTTCCAAGTTATTTAGTGATGGATATTCAGTTATTTTTTTTATAGTGGAGTTTCTATCATTGGGAATAACGGTGTTATCTGTCATGGCAAATTGATTGACTCTCTCTATATCATTAATTGTATGCATAAATCTTCCGTGAATGTTGCGAAATCATCCAATAATAATAATCATTTAAAGAGAAAGTTTTCTTCCAATGAGGATCAAACATATCTGTGGCACTTGAGACTAGGTCACATCAATCTAAAGAGGATCAAGAGACTAGCCAATGATGAGCTCTTAGAATATTTCCAAGTGGTGCCGCATCAAGTCTGTAAATCCTGTATAGAGGGAAAGATGACGACCAGACCTTTTAAGGCAAGTCAGTCTCGAGCAGAGAATGTGTGAGAATTGATCCACTCTGACTTATATAGACCAATGTCCATGTAAGCTCGTGGAGGTTATGAGTACTTCATCATGTTCATTGACGATTACTCGAGATTTGGATATGTCTATTTGCTTCACTACAAGTCTGAATGTTTTGAGAAATTCAAAGAGTTCAGGACTGAGGTAGAAAAGAAGCTGAGAAAGACTATCAAGACACTACGATTGGATCGTGGTGGGAAATACCTTAGTACCGAGTTCTTGCAGTACCTATCAGATAACGGGATTATGTCCCAATGGACTGCACCAGGAACCCCTCAACAAAACGGTGTAGCGGAAAGAAGAAATAAGACTCTTTTGGAAATGGTTAGGTCCATGATGAGTTATGCAAGTTTGCCAATTTCGTTTTGGGGATATGCCTTGGAGACAGCGGCCTATTTGCTTAACCTAGTACCTTCTAAATCAGTTCCTCAAACGCCTCTGGAACTCTGGTATGGGTGAAAGCCAAATTTAATCAGAATGAGGGTTTGGGGTTGTTCAGCATATGTGCTGACAAAGCAAACTGATGAGTTAGAAAGTACGTGTAAGCTGGTGCAATTTGTAGGATATCCCAGGCAAACGAAAGGTGGTTACTTTTATTGTCCTGTGAATCAGAAAGTGGTTGTCAGTACCAACGCAAGATTCTTGGAAGATGAATATGTAAGAAACCACAGATCCAAGAGTGAAATTATTCTCCATGAGCTTGGAGATAATGAAGCGATTCCATCAGAAAAGCCCAGTGTGATGGTAAATCCACCTGTAATAGGTGAGGGAATACCAACACTACTATCAGTGCAAGGTATGGACCAACGAGTACTGTGCAAACTACTGACACGGCTCAGATGCATCGTTCTAGTGGGAGGGATGTTCATCAACCGGAAAGGTACATGTTCGTGGGAGAGTTCTCTGACTTGATCCCGAAAAGCGGACTGGATGATATCAACCCTTGGATGTATGACGAGGCAGTATCTGATAAAGATGCGAACAAATGGCTAATCATCATGGATTCGGAGATAGAATCCATAACAACTATGGATGTATGCCAGAAAATAGATTTGTCAGATGGCTATAGAGCCATAGGATGCAAATGGGTATACAAAAGAAACAAATAAAGGAGCGAATGGTGAAATTACAGCTTTCAAAGCAAGGTTGGAAGTCATGCTTAAGTCCATTCGAATACTCTTAGCCATAGCAGCACATATGGACTTAGAGATCTAGTAGATGGATGTCAAAACTGTATTTCTAAACGGGTACCTTGAAGAAGGTCGAGACATCTATATGTAACAGCCAGAAGGATATGTGTGGAAGGGCGAAGAGCATTTGGTCTGGAAACTCAAGAAGTCGTTGTATGGACTCAAGCAAGCTTCACGGTCATGGAATCTACGTTTTGATGAAGTGATTAAATTCTATGGATTTTCACAATGTTCAAACGAGAGTTGTGTGCACCGTCTATGTGTCAGCAGAAGCGTGGTGTTCTTTGCACTTTATGTAGATGATATTCTCCTAATTAGCGATAATGTGGAAGTATTATCGGGCATAAAGGGGTGGTTATTCGAACAGTTTCATATGAAGGACCATGGGAAGACAAGATACATACTAGGGGTAAAAGTCTTGCGGGAGCGCAAGAAAAGGATGTTGGCTTTGTCTCAAGCTTCATATGTGGATATTGTGATTGCCCGTTTCAGCATGAAAACTGCCAAGAAAGGTCTGTTACCCTTCAGACATGGTGTACATCTTTCCAAGGATCAGTGTCCGGTGACACAAAAGGAGAAAGATGAAATGAGCAACGTGCCATATGCATCGGTCGTGGGGAGTCTCATGTATGATATGCTATGTACGAGGTCAGATATCTGTTTTGCTATAGGCATGGTAGCAAGATATCAGTCTAACCTTGGACAGGCACATTGGACCGCGGTAAAGCACATACTCAAATACTTGAAAAGGACTGGAGACTATTACCTCATCTATCAGTGTGAGGAGTTGTGCCCTGTGGGTTATATGAATTCGGATTTCCAGGCAGACCGAGATGAAAAGAAGTCCACCTCTGGCTATGTGTTTACATTGGGAGGTGGGGCCATATCATGGAGGAGTAGCAGAAGTGTATTGCTGACTCCTCCATGGAAGCACAATATGTGGCAGCTTATGAAGCTTTGAAAGAAGCGGTATGGTTTTGAAACTTCATTCTGGAGTTGGACGTGATTCCTAAGCTACCCAAGACTATCACGGTGTATTGTGATAATTCAGGAGTTATGGCTAATTTAAAGGAACCACGAACTCACAGAGAAACAAAACACATTGAGAGGAAGTATCATATTATACGAGAAATCATAGCAAAGGGTGATGTGCTAGTAGAGAAGATTGATACAAAGAATATCTAGAGGATCCATTCACAAAAGCTCTGCCTCAGAAGGTCTACGAGATGCATGTACGTAGCCTTGGGCTAAGGGCACAGCTAGCCACGTAGAATGAGTGACGTAATAGCTAGATTAGTTTAGATGCGCTATACTCTGGAAAGCACTTGTATAATGCTTTGAGTATAAGTGGGAGATTGATGGATTTATATACTGAAAGCATTATGATTGGTATATTATGTACAAGGTCGATTGGTTAATATACTGGGAATCATAAATGTTGTATGTTCATCTCCTATCTGAATTAACAAACATGTGTCGCAAACGCTCTTATCCTCTTATCTCATCGATATGGAGATCATACGGTGTATACTAGATCACGGAAGATCATATGGATCATCTGATCTAGCGAGATATAAATGGTTATCACAGCAGATACGGTTCCAGGATAGACTGTCGGTGTAGGCTGCAGCATATGCGATAATAAGCATCTTATCTTGGATGGCTTGGTATGCTGGTACGGGGTTACATATTGATAAGGACCTAAGTTAAGATCGAATCCTTTATCTGATATTAAAGGAATCTGGATCTTGATGGCTTGATGAGATCCTAAACCTATATGAAGGTACAGAAGTATATACAAATTGTGTATCACTTTGAGTTGCAGTGAAAGGCTCTAGATGGGCTTGTATATCTATATCTTGGGTGATAGCAGTTTGTGTATGACTGTCTGGTACCGGAACTAGGTAACCACATCCAGTATAGAATGGTGACATTCCCTGAGCAGCTCAAAACGTTCGTTATGCTAAAATCCTGCAGGCTGATTAAGTTCTAGCATAAGTGAAAATGGTTGAGTGGATTGACTCAGGAATATAAGATGTTAATTAATTAAATGGTTCATCAGAGCCTAAATTAATTAACGAATATTTGTAACCTTAAATGTGGGTATATACCGAGCCTATGCAACATGTCCCTCACAACGTGGTAGCAAATAGGTAGGACAATATTGATTCTCTGGTGGAATGAATCAATATTAATTAATTAATTATATTCTAGGTTGAATATGCGAATTAATTAATTGATACGCCTTATTTGCTATTTCTATTCTAGTCCCTGGTCTGGCCCATGAAAAGTCAGGCCCAATAGAAGTCCATAACTTTTTATAAATAGGCTTCAGTTTCTCATATCACAACACACCACAAGATCATAAGTTGCAACACAAGCAAACCAGTATTTGGGAGCTATGTGATCGGCTAGATCTGAGAAAACGAGGAGGGAATTCTGCTTCTCAACCGGCAAGGAGTCTGAAGGGAATCTTCACCAGATATTTGGATTGGAGTTGGATACAGATCAGAAGATCAGATCAGGAGGATCGTGTTCTTTCTTCTGTCCCTCTTTATTTTCAAAATTATCTATTTAGTTTCATATAATTAATTCTTTAATCTGTTAGGAATAAGTCTTGGTGTGCAAGAAAGAGGATCGAGGATCAAATCTCTGCGCACTACATTCTTCAGGATCTATAAACCAGGTATTCCGTAAAACCCCCTTATGCATAATCAATAGGAGCATGCTAGGATTAATCATAGGTATAGCAATATATTTTTTATATTCCAATTAATGATCTGGGCTAATGGATTAAGTAATTCAATTCACAAATCCCTTCACTTACTCTATGCATGGTTCAATTTCACTACAGTTGAGCAAAACACAAGTCCTAGCAGCATTGTATTTTTTTTCAGTCAAATATCTTCGTGATGATTTCCCAAATGATTGTCTAGGGCATTTGAATATCGATATATAATCTGGATCATCATCTCTAACACAATCCCGACCATCATAGTTTCGAGGCACGCTTTTGTGCTTTGTATATGTATGATTTTAAAAATTGAAGGAGCAAAATGATGAAGCTTCTTCCACCAAATATGTATTGCATATTGATCCCTCAACTTGAGCTTTATTTAGTACATTATTCTTCAGCTTTCGCAAGTACCCAATTTATATTTCAATTGAAATTATTAATATGAAAATCATAAGAAGTTTTAATTTTATTATAATTTTATACCTCTCAAATGGGTACATCCATCTATATTGTATTGGTCCAACAATCTTAGCTTCATCTGCCAAGTGGACAGGTAGATGCTCCATCGAATCGAAGAAACTTGGAGGAAAGATGCGCTCAAGCTTACATAAAATAACAGGGATATTTTCATGAAAAAGGCATATGTCTTCGGAGTTCATGGTTCTAGAAGTTAAATCCCTGAATAATAGACTCAATTCAAGTATTGCTTTCCAATCATTTAGTGGGAGGAGTTCACGGAATGCAATTGGCAGAATTCGATACATTAGTACATGACAATCATGACTTTTCATGCCAAACACCATCAACTTCTGAATATCAACACACCTACTCATATTAGATACATAACCATCGGGAAACCTGAGTTCTCTTAACCAATCACATAAAATATTTTTCTCAAGCTTGTCAAGCATATAACAAACTTTTGGGTATAAATTCAACTTTTCTAAATTTTGGGGTATCTTTTGTCGTGCCTGGAATATTCATTATTGTGTTTAATACATTATCAAACATATTCTTTTCTATATGCATCACATCAAGATTATGCCGAATCAACAAAGAACTCCTGTATGGGAGATCCCAAAAGATACTTCTCTTCTTCCATCCAAAACCTTCTTTTGAGATTCTGGAATTTATTCCATAATGGCCCAACTCAATAACCTTTTTAAGACCCAACATCTCAATTTCATTCAATATATCAATGTCGCTTCTCATTTGTGGAGGATCTGAAAAAACTACCACAGTCTTGGTAAATACCTTTCTGTCCTTTCGAAATGGATGATTGTGTGCTAAGAACTTTCAATGATTATTAAACCATGATTGCTTACCACTGTATTTTAGTGTAAATGCACCTGAATTTTTCATACCATACAAACAAGCCAACCTCCCAGCTGTGCTCCACCCCAACAAATAGAATACGCGGGAAAATCACTAATTGTCCATAGCAAAGTTGCACGCATTTGAAAATTTTGCTTTTGTGACACATCATAAGTAGATGCACCATTTTCCACAAATTTCTCAACTCTGATATAAGTAGCTGCAAAAACACTTCTTATATCTATTTTTGATTTTGAGGCCCGGGCACTAGTATTGTAAGGAACGTGTATTGTTCCTTCATACACACCCACGGTGGAAGATTATAGGTAGTTAGTATTGTAGGGTTTTTCCGTGAACCGAATCACCAAAACCAAACTGAACCGTATCGATTTATGGATATTGCACATAATTCAAATTCACAAAACCCTAGCATGCTCCTATGAATTTAATAACCAGTATTGTGGATTGAGGGATTACCGTTATTCTGTCGAGTCTGTACCGAACTTTTGCGTTTGAATTCCAAACTTCAATTCAACCACGCAATTCGATTTTATCTGAGGAAGTAGAAATTAGCAATCTAATTTCTAGATAAATTTGAAAATAAGAAAGAAGAAGAGAAGAAAATCTTGTTCTCCAGATCAGATCTTCAGGGCTGTGTCCCAATGCTGTTCAGATCTACTACTGCTGAGGACTCCGTAGATCTGTATTCTGAGCAGGACCAGAATCGAAATTCTCCTCCTTTCTTCTCCAAAAACGGCGCCTCTCTCTCTCTCTCTAGGTTTAGTGTGTTTCAACTGTTGTTACAAATTATGAGAGAGAGCTGTCTATTTATAGACCTAGGGTTGTAAACCCAAATAGGCCTTTTTGGGCTCAATTCAGAATATTTAATTTGGGCAAGTCCTGAGACCTAATACAAATAATAAAGTGGGCCTATAAATTAATTAATTTCCATGTCCACAACCCAGGACATAATTAATTAATTAATATTAATTCTTTTTCACCACAGAATTAATACTGACCTAGCTCTTTATTACCACGTTATGAGAACAGGCTGCATTAATTGAGAATCCCCATATTTAAGGTTACCGGACATCCATTAATTAATTGGAGCCTCTGACAAGCTCTAACTACAATTAATTAATATCTTATAATTCCTGAGTAGTACCACTCAAACCTTATCACTCGTGTCTGAACTTAATCAGCCTGCAGGAATTTGGCACAATGAATGTTATTGAGCTCCTCAGGGAATGTCCCCATCCTATTACTCGGATATGGTTACCTAAACCCAGTCTCAGGCGATACTACACGAACTGCTGTTACCCAAGATGCGGATATACGATCACATTACTTAGGCTCTCCACCATGGCAAGTCAAAGCAACAATCAACCCCTGCAAACCCCTGAACCTTCGTTAGGGTTTGGACTCAATCAATATAATGAGATCTTGTATTCGATGATGTCAGACAGACGAATACATCTCACTGTGGTCTATCAATACGCCACCTCTGCGCACCAGCATGTCAAGTAACCAAGACAGACTACTTATTCCGACAATGCCGCAGCCATCCGGACAGACGTATCCTCATACGCTGTCTCGGCTGTGATCAGGTTTATGTCTCACTAGGTCAAGTGATCATACTGTCTTCCGCGATCTACAACACGCCGTATGATCGTCCCTATCGGTGAGACAAGAGGATACCATTGTTCATACATGTAAGATTGTTAACAGATAGGAGAAATAAACCGTTGTTTACTCATTGTAATAAATGCTTTCAGTATACAAAACCCATCAATCTCCCACTTATTCTCAAAGCATAACTAAGCTATTACAGAGTATACAGTCCGTCTATCTAGTCTGCTGTCTCTTTAACCACTATCAGTGGTCGGCATCCACCTCAGACCCAGCTCACGAATATGTCTTTTGTAAACTTTCTGCGGCAAACTCTTTGTAAACGGATCAGCAAGATTGTCAGCAGTGTCAATCTTCTTAATCAGCACATAGCCCCTCGATACGATTTCTCGTATGATATGGTACTTTCTCTCTATGTGTTTGCTTACCCTGTGAGACCGCGGTTCCTTTGAGTTTGCCACTGCACCAGAGTTATCACAATAAATTGTGATGCTCCTCGGCAAACTCGGGATCACGCCCAACTCTAAAAGGTAGTTCCGGAGCCACAACCCCTCTTTCGAGGTCGGAGGTATTTCGCCTCCATGGTGGATTCAGCAATGCATTTCTACTTTGAGCTCCTCCAAGATACAGCTCCACCTCCCAGGGTAAACACATATCTTGAGGTCGATTTCTTCTCATCCTGGTCCCCTTGGAAATCCGAGTCTGTATAACCCACAGGGCACAAATCCTCACTTTGATAAACTAGGAAGAAATTCCTAGTTCTTTCCAAATACTTGAGGATGTGCTTTACAGCAGTCCAGTGCGTCTGTCCAGGGTTAGACTGATATCTTGCTAACATGCCAACGGCATAACAGATATCTGGCCTGGTACACAGCATCGCATACATGACACTACCCACAGCCGAAGTATATGGTACAAGACTCATCTCGTCTTTCTCCTGCTGTGTCTGAGGACACTGCCCACTAGAAAGACGAACGCCATGTCTGAAAGGTAGCAAGCCTTTCTTGGCGAGTTGCATGCTAAATCGGGCTATCACAGTATCCACATAGGATGCCTGGGATAAGCTCAACATTCTTCTCTTACGATCTCGTAAGACCTTAATCCCAAGAATGTAGCCAGCTTCGCCCAGATCCTTCATTTAGAACTATTCAGATAACCAAACTTTGATTTCGGACATCACTCCCTCCTTGTTTCCAAATAGGAGTATGTCATCAACGTAAAGTGCAAGGAAGACCACGCTCCCACTGACACAAAGTCGGTAAACACAACTTTCGTTTTCCAACTGTGCAAATCCATAGTATTTAATCACATCGTTGAAATGTAAGTTCCACGACCTTGAAGCTTGCTTAAGTCTATACAAGGACTTCCTAAGCTTCCAGACAAGATGTTCTTCACCCTTGCTTATGTAACCCTCGGGTTGCTGCATATAGATGTCTCTACCTTCTTCAAGGTAACCGTTTAGAAAAGCGGTTTTGACATCCATATGCCAGATCTCGAGGTCCATATACGCAGCTATGGCAAGAAGTATCTGAATGGATTTGAGCATGGCTACGGGTGAAAAGGTTTCATCATAGTCAATGCCCTCTTTTTTACTATAACCCTTTGCTACCAGCCTGGCTTTAAAAGCAGTGATCTTTCCATCCGCCCCTTTCTTTCTCTTGTATACCCATTTTTACCCTATGGCCCTAAAGCCATCCGGCAAATCAGTTTTCTGGTATACATCCATAGCAGTTATGGATTCGATCTCAGAATCCATGGCGACACACCATTTCGCAACATCCTTGTCCTGCACTGCCTCTTCGTAAGTCAATGGGTCAGAGTCCTCATGTCCGTTTTCCAGGCTCAAGTCCGAAGACTCACCCACGAACATGTACCTTTCCGACTGGAAAATAACTCTCCCACTACGTCGAGGCATCAGTGCCGTGTCAGTAGTAGGTGCAGTGACTTGTGGTCCTGCACGTTGCACTGAAGAATGTGTCTGTGGTGTTGTGCCTCTCATAGGTGCAACCACATCTACACGTTCCCCTTCCCTTGGAATTGCATTCTACTTCTCAATTTCTTGAAGAACGGTATCACTCCTTGACCTGTGATTACTCACATACTCGTCCTCCAAGAATCTAGCGTTGGTGCCAACAACGACCCTTTAACTCTCAGGACAGTAAAAGTAACCACCTTTCGTTTGCCAGGGATACCTTATGAACAGCATTACTTTTGACCTGCTTTCTAACTTATCAGGTTCCTTCGACAGTACGTGTGCCGGACAGCCCCATACTCTAAACTTGCACAAACTAGGTTTGCGACCAAGGAAGAGCTCAGAAGGTGTCTTAGGAACTGATTTAGAAGGCACCACATTAAGCACGTAAGCTGCTGTTTCCAATGCGTAGCCCCAAAACGAAATGGGTAAGTTTGCATAACTCATCATTGATCTTACCATCTCTAGAAGAGTCATATTTCTTCTTTCAGCTACACCGTTTTGCTGGGGAGTACCCGGTGCAGTCCACTGGGATGTAATCCCATTTTCTGACAAATATTGTAGGAACTCGTTACCGAGGTATTCGCCACTGTGGTCAGATAACAGCGACTTGATAGTTTTCCCGACCTTCTTTTCTACTTCAGCCTTGAACTCTTTGAATTTCTCAAAGCATTCAGACTTGTAGCGAAGCAGGTAAACGTATCCGTACCTTGAGTAGTCGTCAATGAAAGTGACGAAGTACTCGTACCCTCCATGAGCCTGCGTGGACATCGGTCCACATAAGTCAGAATTGATCAATTCCAACACTTCCTCTGCTCGAGACTGACTAGCCTTGAAAGGCCTAGTTGACATCTTGCCATCGATGCAGGATTCGCAGACTTGATAAAGTACAGCCCGGACTAGGTCCAATGTACCGTCATCTGCAAGTCTTTGAATCCGCTTCAAGCTGATGTGACCCAGTCTCAAGTGCCAGAGATATGTAAGATCCTCATCAGAAGAAGTAAGTTTTCTCTTTCTATGATTATCAATTACAGATGAATTACATGCAATACTTGCGGAAGACTTATGATTACAGTTAACAACATAGAGAGAATTATTCAGCATTCCACGACAGATAACACCGTTATTGCCAATGATAGAAACACCACTATCAAAAATAACTGAATATCCATCAACATAAAGTTTGGAAACTGAAATAAGATTTTGCCGAAAATCCGGCACGTACAAAACATCTCTTAAAGTTAAAACAGAATCATCAAAGTACAAGGTGAAATCTCCAATGGCAGCTACACTCACTTGTGCTGCGTTCCCCATCGAGATGGTAACCTAGCATTCTTCAGCGCCCTCCTCGGTGTGAACCCCTACAAAATCGATGCTAAACATGTTTCCGTTACAAATGCAAATGACGTACCTTGTCCCTTAGCATTCGGACAATCCACCTTTCCGCATCCAGCAAACTCGTTCTTCTTTGGAGTGACCTTGGCTCTCTTCCCCTTCCTAGACTTGCTATCACTGCCTGTTTTCCTGAACTTGCTCTCAGCGCCATCGTCTCCAACCATAGAGGTTGTCGAACCAGTACGAGAACCAGACAGAACAGGTTCCGTGCTAGCATGGTAGACTGCTCCACTACGAGATCCTCAAGCAGCTCATCCAGAGCATACTCTCCCTTTGCAGAAGCAACTACCTTAAATTCCTAATAGGATTCCGGAAGAGAATTCAAGATAATATCAATCTCGCCTTGCGCACCGATATTACCACCCCGCACAGTAAACTGTCTCATGAGATCAATCACAGAAATCATGTGCGTAGTCACTGAACTATCCTCAACCATCTTCTTGCACACAAGATTGTGCAAAAGCTTACAGTTAATAGGTCGGTCCACTTTGCCAAAGGCTGTCGAGAGTTCCTTCCAAACCTCTCCAGCCCTTTCGAGGTGTTCATACTTATGCCTTAATTCTCTGGACAGGGAACCCGTGATGAGCCAGAAGGCAAACTCATCAGCATCCTCCCATCTGTCATAGAATTCATGCTCAAGTTCATACACTCCTCTTTGAGAACGCAACAGTGGATCTATGTAAAGAACACGTGCTTAATTTTTCAGATAAAGGATGTGTTTGATGCAGAAACTCCATTCATGGAAGTTTGGACCAGTTAGAGGATTGAGAGCAAGTAAATGATCGACAGTAGACATAGACATATCTGAAACAATAAAGAATCTTAAATAAGAACATACATGTAGGACTTCGAAAACAAATGCATTGAAAACCTTTTAATAAGTCAAATACAAATATTTTCCACTAATTTCCCAAGAGTTCCCACCGCAAGCACAACTCGTAGACGTTTACGATGTCACCCTCAACCAGAACTGCGGGTTTTAAGCCCCAATCCATTTAATTTCACTACCATGTCAGGATGCTTTTGACACTAGAAATTAATAATTAGTGAAAATCTTAGACCAAGCCATCTCTCAAGAACAGGGATGCAATTCTTGCATTATATTCTAAGATGCTTCTAAGCAATTAACCACAAATTTAACTCCGGCCAAAAGAGACAGTTTAGCATGGCACGTAACCATACCGCACAGCCCTTAAAGCTTTTGTTATCTATAATTTAAATCAATCCTAGAATACTTGTGAAAGAGGTCTACGCAAGCTACACTCGTAGACGTTTACGCAAAGCCCTCCCACTATTCACATGATTTAAACTGTTTGTCTAGAAATCCCAACAACCGTACCCATGCACCTCCGGGAACTAGCAAGCTACACTCGTAGACGTTTACTAGAACGAGAGATACACTTACAGCCTAGGACCGCTTT
>JAPKLW010001414.1:52460-71641 GCA_026898455.1 Plectranthus barbatus | reverse complement strand
TGATAGAAGCAGTAGTAGTCTCTCACTTTTGGACTTGTCTTTTATACATGGAGATTTAAAACTTGAATCTCCATGTCCGTTAGACACAACGGATCTTTTGTCCAAGAATGATTTGACTTTTCCAGTCGCATTTGGCGTCGTACAGTACTTTCCGAACTACTTCGGGAAAGCTTTGTCCTTTGAGTGTACTTCTGTCAGAACGGGAGCATAGCATTCGTTGATAGCTATTACGCTTTGCTAAGCAATCTCAGAGCCATCTGCTAGTCCTTTTGATTGCTAAGCCTTTTCTAGCAGTCTGCTTTTGCTAGTATCTGACTGCTGACGCCTCAGCAAAGTTTAGTACTTGATTCCTTTGAATTTTGATTGCTATCTCTTTTAGCAATCTGCTATATGCTAGCAGATGCTGACTCCTTCAGCATTCTGCTACAATTTGACAAATAGCAAATGCTCGTTCTTTAAGCATTCTGCTAATCTTCTTTCGGCTGCTGAGTAGATACCTTTTAGCAGTCTCTTCTTCTAGCTATGATTGCTAACGCCTTAGCAATCATTCTCTTTAGCTTTCTCTGGTGTTTGCTGGAAGTGCTTCTAGCAACCTATTCTATTACAACTCAATATTCACCCTATACAGGACATTACAAGAGTTGCTAGACTATGCTAGAATTCAGCAATGATCGACCAAAAGCTAAGGCTTTGATTCAACAAAACCTATTACAAATTTGATCCTAAAGGGAGAATTACAAAATAATTCCCAACACCCTAGGTCTATAAATAGATCTCTCTCTCTCTCTCTGAAACCCTAGCCACCTTGATCATAATTCAAATCAGTTAAAACCCTAGGGAGAGAGAGAGCTGGGCGGCGCTAGTGTAGAAGGGGAGGAGAAATTTTTCGATTCCGGTCTACGCTCTACAGATCTGTGGAATCCTCACCAGTAGCAGATCTAAACAGCATTGGGATACAGCCCTGAAGATCTAATCTGGAGAACAGATTTCTCTTCTTCCCTTTTCTTTAATTAAATCTTGAAATTAGAATCTGTCTTATTTCTATTTCCACATATTTAATTAATATTGTGTGGTTGATTCAAGATTTGGAATTCAAACGCGAAAGATCGGTACAGAATCTACGGAGTTAAGGTAATTCCTTCTAATCCACGCATTAAATTCATAGGAGCATGCTAGGGATTGTGAATTGTTATTGTGAGCAATAAACCATAAATCGATCCGGCTTATTTGGATTTTGTGATTCGGTTCATGGATAAATCCCTACATGCATCTCACCCAGTCGGCGTCGAAATAGCCGAGTAAGTCGCACTTTCTAGTCTGAAAGTTCAGACCAAAACTAATAGTTCCTTTAATATATCTAAGAATGCATTTGACAGCTTGGTAGTAATCTGCTGCAGGTTGCTGTTGGAACTGACTCACCGTGTTAACGGAGTAAGTGATGTCCGGCTGTGTGATGGCTAAGTATTGAAGAGCTCCAACCAAGGAATGATAAAGTGTGGGATCATGGAATGCAGCTCTGGACGCTATAAAAGAGACATCGGTAGCAAGTGGAGTGGCAACTAGTTTTGAATCAAGTAAACCAGCTCGAGGGAGAGTTTCATGAGCGTACTTGGTCTAGCTAAAAAACAAACCCGAGGACGTGTAGGAAACTCCCAAGCCTAAAAAATAACCCAATCGGCCAAGGTCCTTAGTTGAGAATTCTCTAAGAGGACAAGATAAAAGAGTAAAAAATGTTGAAGTGTCACTTCCAATACCTATGATATCATCTACGCAGAGTAGGAGGTAGATGAGCACAGAGTCGCGGAATAAAATGAAGTGTGAGGTGTCCGATGAGCTACATTTAAAACTAAGTTGAAGAAGAAAACTCCGAAATCTAGTATACCCAGAAAGTGGTGCTTGGAAAAGTCCATATAGGGCCTTTTTGAGATTACAAATGTGATTAGGGTATTTTATGTGAAAAATCCTGGTGGTTGCTCCATGAAAATAGGTTGGGATAAGGAACCATGAAGAAATGCGTTTTTGGCATCCAATTGATGAAGGACCAAGAATGCATGACAAAAAGATATAAAATGATACAGATAGTGGAAGTTTTAATAATGGGGCTGAATGTGTGACTGAAATCAAGTCCAGGAAGTTAGTTGAAACCCTGAGCAACGAGACGGGCTATGTATCGGTCCACAAAGCCATCAGCATGTAGTTTGGTTTGATAAACCCATTTCGAACCGACAACATTTTAGATAGAAGGTCGGGGCATGAGATCCCAAGTTTGATTATCATGCAATGCTTTCATTTCTTCATGCATGGCGGCGACCCAATGGGGGTGTTTGACTGCTGATTTGATACCCCGAGGTTTGAATGTGCCTATGAGACTCAAGAAGGGCTAAGTTAGTAGGGTGGCGAGTTTTAAAGATGCCAGACTTAGCTCGGGTTTGCATGGGATACAAAGGGAGACGAGGGTTTGATGGTGAAAGAGAGTCATCCCGTGGTTGATGTGAAGGTGAGGGTGGAGGACTTGGTGTAGGGGAGGGATCTAGGTGTGGAGCCATTGGTGTACGAGGGGGAGGATTGAGTATACATAAGTGGCATGGAGGTGAACTTGTTGTGGGAGATAAGTCATGTGGCTGCAAGGGAGAGGGAGATGCAGCCGTGGGGGGTAATGGGATGTTATCAAGATAGGCAGAAATATCCAAGGAAGAGATAGTCTTGTAGGAGCTGGATTTAGTGTAAGGCAAAGAGGACTCGTCAAAGCGAGCGTGACAGGATATATTAACACATGCGGTGGCTAGAACTAGGCACCAAAAACCCTTGTAAGTGGTAATGTAACCAACAAAAATGCATGGCAGACTGCGGGGTTCAAATTTCAACTTGGTGTAGTCTCTGAGACATGGATAGACACGACAGCCAAATATATAAAAGCAGTCATAGCATAGCGGATGTTGATACAAGACTTCATACGGTGACTTGTTAGCGAGGAAGGTACTCGGAAGCCGATGTGTTGTGAACCCAGAGACTTATCGGAGTATAGGAGTGAAATAAAAGAGAAAGACCCATCTCTGTAATATGCCGGTGCTTCTGTTCGCAAGTCCATTTTTAGTTGGTGTATATGTACAAGATAGAAGATGTTGAATGTCGCACTTATCAAAGTGCGAACGGAGTAGATTATTTGTGAATTCAGTGCCCCCATCACTATGAAATTTCTTGATCTTGCTGGAGAACTGATTTTCTACAAAGCTTTGAAAAAGCATGAAAGTGTCAACAAAATCTAATTTGGCCTTGAGCGGATAAAACCAACAAAAGCGAGAATGTTCGTCTATAAAAATAGCATAGTACCAATATCCAAAAATCGATGTCACGGAGAAGAACCCCAAAGATCACAATGTATAATATCCAACACATATGAACCTCGAAAGTTGTCAACTTGAAAAGGCACACGAGAGCACTTTGATAATTGACATGAATTACATAATTTGGGAGAAGGCAGTAATGATGTAATAGAAAGAAACCACGTTTATTAACAAATAGATAACAGAGTGAGGCGCGTGGCCTAAGCGAGAGAGCCATAAATCAAAAGAACCAAGTAATTTTCTCAGAAACACAACGACAGAAAAAATAGCAAGTTGGAGTCCAATAAGTATAGCCCGCGATCATATTTGCTTGTTGTGAGAATTTGGCCGATATCCCGATTCAGAATGTGGAAATGAGAAGCAGTGAAAATAATATCAACCGGAAAATCCTATATTAGCTTGCTTACTCCAACTATGTGCTTCAATATAATCACCAGGAGTAAGTGCTATAGCCTGTTTCCAATACTCAGCAGCTTGATCAAACCAAGTCTCCGATAAAAGATTTTTGGTCAAACCAGATATGACAAGAACATTATCAAAGCAAGATCACGAGATAAAGATAGGGAACCAGTGTGAGATATAGGCAAGCTCGCACCATTACCAACAGTCATGTGATCGTTGCAAGAATATGATGACGAGGTGTTAAGATTTGAAGCATCTGGAGTGATATGAGTTGTTGCACTTGTATCCAAAAACCAATCGGAAGCGTTAGACTGAGATACATTGCAACCAGAGGAAAAATCTTCCACAAGATTGGCCGAGGCTGGAGGACACTGTGAACGGTCATATGAGCGATCAAAATGAGGGCAATCAAAAGCATCGTGATCAGAGGCACTACAGAAATAGCACTAAGGCCCAGAATTACGTCGACCACGATTATTTTTACCTCGGCTGCATCAAGACGACCATTGGCCACGACTGGATGAAGATGCATTATAAGAGCCTTTACTGCGATTGGAAATAATGAATGCGATTACCTGCAGTGGGGAAGTTGTGTTACGAAGTAATCTTGCAGCAAAATATTGAAAAACCTAAGCACAATCGACACAATGATCTTACATGGTTCACAGAGAGTTGTAAGAGAATTTCATTACTCAAAGATATTGCAAGGTTAAAGAAGAAAAATGGGAATCAAATTTTTTTCGAAATCACAAAAAACCAATGAAGAAGATGAATGTTGCTTGCTATCAAAAACCCGAGCTCAAATTATGTTCATAACAAAATAACTACTTCCACCAAATGAGCTCCAATCTAGAAATTACACGTGTCGGTTGTTAAAAGGTCTTCTTCAACAAACCAGACTTACACTTTAATAAGTGAAAACACGTCTGTTGTTTCACTTAGCAAAAATGAGCTGCTCCTTGAAATTTGAGTCTGCTGAACCACCATGCACATTCATGCACATTTCAAACACCACAAGTAACAATCATGCAGTCACACACACATCAAATCTCCCTCCGGACTGTATGAGTAACCTTCAACTTACTCCTCTCAGTTAGTTCCACTACAGAACATAGATGTCATTCATAAAGATCAGCAAACACCCATAATCTCCATACAATATTAAAACATTGAGGAAGGAACAACCTTAGTCAAAACATTAGCAGCATTCTCCTTTGTAGAAATATTTTACATCCTTATGTCACCCTTCTCAACTATATCCCTAATAAAATGAAACTTAACATTGATTTGTTTCAATTTATCATGTAATACCGGGTGTTTGGTCAAGTGCAAATCACTTTAACTATCACAAAATATAGTCATTGTCTGTTGCACGATTCCAAGCTCATCTAAGATTCCTTTCAACCAAAAAGCCTCCTTGATGGCTTCAGCTATTGTCATGAATTCTGCCTCGGTTGTAGACAAGGCAACCATTGATTGCAACCTTGACTTCCAGGTGACTGCAACCCCAAATAAGTTGAATACAAAACCAGTTTGACTCCTTCTTGTGCATATGCTAGATGCATAGTCTAAGTCTACAAATCCTACCAGAGCATCAGATGTTCCTACTTCTCTTTTCTCAAACATTAATCCATGATGCATGGTTCTCTTCAGAAATCTAAGAATGTCAATCAAAGCACTCCAATGTTGTCTACCTGGATCAGACATAAAACAGCTAGTCATGCTTATTGAATAGCAAATATCATCCCTTGCGCAAATCATAATATACATGAGACTTCCAACTAGACTAGCATAAGGTGTATGATCCATAAATTTCCTTTCTTATTCAGTGCAAGGCTTCATTGAATCTGATAGTCTTGTATCCATACTCAAAGGAATAGTCGGAGATCCGCTTTGAGCCACACCAAATTTTTTAGTCACTTTATTCAGATAACCTTTCTGTTGTAACTTCAATCTTTCTTTTGATTTGTATCTCACAATGTTCATTCCTAAAATTTTGCAAGCCTCACCTAGATCATTCATATAAAATTCAGCCTTTAAGTCAACCTTTACTTGCTTGATATTAGAGATAAGCTTTCCAGCCAAGAGCATATCATCTACATACAATAGTAGATATATAAGGCTTGAATCAGATCCATTTTTCAGATACACACACTTCTCATTTCCAGCTTCCACAAAACCAGGTGGTTGGTCCATATAGAACACCTCCTCTAACTCTCCATGCAAGAAGGTTGTCTTTACGTGAAGCTGATGGAGCTCCAAATCCTTTTGAACTATAATAGCCAACAGTATTCAAATAAAGCAATGCGTCACTACTGGAGAGAAAACCTCAGTGAAGTTCACCCACAAAATCTACAGAAATGTAATTGTTCGATCACAGTGATATTCAACCACAGTATTCACAGAAGACAATTATGCAGCTTGAACTTCTTCCAAAACTAAAACCTCGCAAGAATCTCATACAAACAAAAAACCAAACACATATAGGCTAATATGCGTTATCCTCGAAAACTCAAGTTTAGATGGCTTATCCTTTATTGAGTGATTGTCGATTGCTGCACTTCAAACTCCAGGAAGCTCTCACCCCTTCACTCCGATCAAGATTACAACCATCTAGTTTCCAACAGACGGTGCCACTTGTTGTGTTACGAAGTAATCTTGCAACAAAATGTATGAAAAACATAAACACAATCAACACAATGATTTTACGTGGTTCTTCTACGAATATACTATGTCCACGGAGAGTTGTGAGGGAATTTTATTACTCAAAGATATTGCGAGGTTACAGAAGAAAAATGGTAATCAAAATTTTGCTAAAATCACAAAAAACCAAACGAAGAAGATGAATGAAGCTCGCTCTTAAAAACCCGAGCTCAAATTCTGTTCATAATAGAATAACTACTTCCACCAAACGAGCTCCAATCCAGAAATTACACGTGTTGGCTGTTAAAAAAGCTCTTCTTCAACAAATCATACTTACACTTTAATAAGTGAAAACACGCCTTTTGTTTCACTTATCAAAAACGAGTTGCTCCTTCAAATTTGAGCATGTTGAACCACCATGCACATTCATGCACATTTCAAACACCAAAAGTAACTGTCATGCAGTCACACACACATCAAGGAAGACTCATCCATAGTCTTCTCAAACAATTCATGACTTTGTGCTCGAGAAAGGAGAGTCGGAAAATCTGAAATGGGATCCTGAGAGAGTTGAGCAATAATCAAAGCAAAAAAAGACGGACCGAGACCACGGAGAAACCAATGTGATTTATCCGATTCATCGAGTGTGCGTTTAATGGCAGAGAGTTGGTCAAAAAGTGATTTAAAGGTTCTGCCATATTTAACAACGGAGAGGGTGCCACGCTTGAGTGATAAAAGATCGTCATTGAAGATAATTTCACGAGCCTTTAAACCATGGTTGTAGGCACGAGCAAGGGATTTCCAGACGTCATTAGATGATTTGTAGACGATGGTCATTGCCATGGATTCCTCGGTGAGAGTAAAGACAAGAAAAAGTTTTAACAGTTGATCACGGGAAGTCCATTGAGAAAACACAAGGTTGGGCTCCTTGGAACCACTGGTCGTAACGATCTCAGCAGGGGGAGGAGGCGAAGAACCGTTGACAAGAGGCATGAAGTTTTGGCTGAAGAGTAAGGGTTCAATCTAGGTGTGGCAAAGAAGATAATTGGCGGACATCAACTTAATGTTAAACATGTGTATCATGGTGGAGAGAGGAAGGGATGGAATATCATAGTCGACCATGATAGGAGGGAGAAAGGAGGATTAAATATACACGAAGAAGAAGGCACGTCCAGGAAGGAGTTTTTCAGGATTTCAAGCCAAAGTTAGGTTGATACCATGTCAAAGTGAATAATAATTCTTCTCATTCATATTATTCTCAAATCAACATATGTATAGATACATAGAATACATAAAATAAGGGAAACAAGTAACAAAATAAATCTAGCAAATCTATCTATATCTATCTAGAAGATATATTCATATCTTCTTGTATATTGACACATACGTATAGTCAAGAAGAAACGAGAGGAGGTTCTAGAAGCACGTGTGGAATGCACAGAGAATCACTCACCATATTCTGTTAAGCATGACTAATGTGTAACCTAGTTAGTTAGGTAGTTAAGCATCTAGATTCATCTCCATTGTATATAAACACATGTACTCTACACTTTCACGAGTAATGAAAAAATTTTCACTGAATATTCGATACTTTTCTTAGCTCACCAGCATGTTTCTGTGGTACTTCAATAGATAGCTCCGCGCCGTCTGCAGCCGGCGACGGAGTCGAACCCCAAGATTGTGCTGCTGCCCAAATTTCGATAACTCAGAATTTTCAAATATCACTTCACTTTACAAGTAATGCTTTCATGATTCCAAGTATTGCTATCAAACAGCAACACAAACTATATCAGACAGCCTACCCTCTATTTAACTCATATTTTATCCCCTTAAATTCTGCAACTCTGTTAGTTTTAAACAAATGAATGTGATATATATTTTTCATATATTAGGATTTAGGAAGTAAATACATATTATAAAGCAAGTAGTATCTGTTAATTGTTAGTTATGTTGCTCGGTCAGCCCCTCCTCAATGTAAAGTAGCATTCCTCAAATGTTGTCATTTAGACCATCTCCAATAAATAACTCTACTATGCAGCACACTTTTTTTATTTTGCAGTTTAGATTTGTAGTTTTTATTTTTCATCTCGAGCAGTCAACTCTATATTTCACTCTATAAAGAATATTCTATTTTGAGTCTTCTACTATTTATTTAATTTTCTTAATCAAATTATTATATCATATTTTCACTTATATATTAGTATTTATTTTCATATTTTTAATTATCTAATTCCAAATTAAAAATTAACAATCATATTCAAATAAATTATTTTACAAAACTATAAATAATTTGTATTGTGAATGCTTTTTAATGTGTATTGTGTTCTATTTTCTAAAGTTATTATTTTGTAGGTTATTAATGTATTTAGTTTATTTTAATATTTTTGCTTAAAGTAATTATTAATATTTACATAATTTTAAAATAATGAAAAATTAAAAATATATACAAATGACGGAAATAAAGACTACAAGCAATATAAAATATAAGAAAAAAAGTAAAGAAAAAAAAAAGAGATTTTTTTAAATTAAAAAAATACAATTTGTGTGAATAGTACAACCTCAAAAATGAAAGTAAATTATTCATGTTTTGATAAAATGAAAATACAAATAACATTTTAACTCTAGTGCTTGGATTTATTTATTTTTTTTCTTCTATGTTGGTATCAAATGCCATTTTGATGCTATTGATGGAGATGGTCTTACCAAAGTACTCAAGGAATTAATTGGTGTAAAATAACTTCCAAATTATACAAAATAAAAAAATATATATATTCATTATATTTGACTTATTGAGATGTAAGTTGAGATTCAAATACTTCGTATTTGACCGCAACATTAATTTACTTCATCATTTAATTACCCTAAAGGAAAAATATAATTTTATTTTTAAAAAACTATCATAGAACAACTTAAAACATCCCAAAAATAAGCATTGGCAAACCCTTCAATGAGAGGCCTAATATGGCACAGTGCCATGTAGTTTTTGTTATATTTTAATTTTTGTTTTTCTTTTTCTTAAAATATTTTAATTTATTGAGCTTGGTTTATAATTCCTAATATATTTATGATCAATTTATAGTTTTTTTCTCAAAAATCAACTTCTGAGTTATATTTTTTTTATAATAATTATTATTATTTTCTAACTCAGGCGTATCCAGAATTTGGACCAGGCCTGTAAGATTCAGAAAAAGATAAGAAAAGAAGTCGGCCCATTTATTTATTTATTTATTTTTTTTATTTTTTAAAAAAAAAAAGAGAGAAAAAAAAATGAATTTTATGAGGTGCCACGCTCTTTGTTTGGAGAGGGGTGCAGCCGCAGCGTCAGCTGCCTGTGTCAATTCAATTGTCATCTTTCCCAAGACGCTGCTGCACCAGCACCATCTATACACACGATTTATATATATATATATTTCAATTTCACACACATGCGAAAGCAGAGCCCTTTCAGCTAGCTCATAATAGGAATTTCTTTTTATTTACTCCTATTAAAGATTAATAAAAGGAGGGAGGAAGAAGAAAGAGGAAATGGCGATGATGCTGATGGGGTTGAGCGTTCAATTCGTTTTGGACTTCGTGGTGGCGGGTATTTCCCTCTTGATTGGGATGGGATTATTCGCCTTCATCGCTTCAATTCTCTGCTCCGCCGCTTTCTTTCAGAACGCCAAGGAGATTTCTTGATTCTTCACCGCTTCTGTGAGCGTCCTCTTTCAATTCCTGTTCATTTATATCAATTTGCATTTGTGGGCGTTCTCGAATTTTTTTTTAAAAAATTTAAATATATGGTGTCTGTTTTTCTTAGAGGGCTAATTGAACATGTTTTGGAAGGTTTACGAAATTCCCCATTCTCTATTAAATGAGTTATTAATATTCCCGATCCATCTCTGGGCTCATTCGAGAATCCTTTTCTTTTTTTAAATTCAAATATACAAATTGGAAACCCCATAAATCGTAACTTATTTTGATGATGAATGTTTCCTGATTCGCAAGAAGATTGTGTCTTGGTGTGAATGGCAACTCCGAGGATTCTTATTAAAATATCAAACAGTTGTAATAATTTAAGTGCAGATTTGCATATTCCGGCTGTTCCACATTAGTTGGCATTCATCTCACCTTTTGGTCTCACTCCCTTTCCTCTTTACAACCGGTTTCTTCATCATAAGGCCGTTGGTTACTTGTATGTTATAGGCGCTGTTGAAGTTGAAGAGCTAATGCGCTGAAAAGGCAATGCAATTCAAAATAAAGCTTGTAGTTTCTCATCTTCTCCCTCTGTGATGTTGCAATAGTCGAAATATGTCTCCTCAAAATCGAAGTCTGTCATTTTTGTATGTAGATTATTTGTTTGTATAAAAAGGGCATCACATGTATTACAAAATCCTCCTACTCATGGGATTTCTTTGTTTGTCTCCTTACATCTCATGTTGAATGGGATTACATCATAAAGTTAGAATTAGGACAGGCCATTCATGGTTGTTGGATCATTATTATGTCAAAGGTTTTTGTGTTCGTTGGTATGTGTTTGTGTTACCTTCTTCCCTTCTCTTCTTTGCCGCAGCCCAACAGCAGATAACCACGCCTCTGCTAGGCAGCATTAATGGGTTTGTGTTCATTATTATCTTACAAGTCTTGTGTCATGTTATCATATCATATTAAAAAATTTTAGCTCAAAGTGTAAAACTGATAATTTATGTGGTTCATCGTATTCATGTCGGTTCATGTCTTTTAAACTTTAATAATTTGTGTTTCAGCTCGGTAGAACAAATAAAATGAACAACTGAAAATAAACACATTTGTTATGGAATTGAACAGAAGAGAGTGTCTGAAAAAAAGGCATTGCTAGTATTTGTTTTTCTGTTTCCTAGAGTAGACCATTCCTCGGATCCCATCCGGGTCGGCAACAAAACCCATGGGCTTATAAAACCCGAGAACCCGGGGCTCCGCATACAGAGCGATGTTGCTTATCCCCTTCTCTAACAGGGCGCCCACCATTCTCTCCATCACCGCCTTCCCCAGCCCTATCCCTTGGAAATTCGGGTCCACCACCACGTCCCATATTATCGCGTTGAACACCCCGTCGCCCGTCGCTCTCGCGAACGCCACCGGCCGTTTCGTTTTCTCGTACTCCACCCACAGCAGCGGGTCCGTGTGCTCCAACGCCACTCGGATCTTCTCCGGATCGCGGCGGGGGAATCCGACCGCGGCGAAGACGGAGTTGAGGTGGTCGAGGTTCAGGTTGTCGGCGGTGCGGTGGAAAGTGAAGCCGCGTGAGGAGAGGGACTCGTCGGAGATGGACAGACTGGCCGTGACGGCGCTGCGGCGGTGGTTGGGCTTGATGATGGGGATGTGAATGTGATTGTGGATTAGCATTTCCTTTTCCTTTCTTCGTTTCCTATAATTTGATTTTATTTCTTTTTCTTGTGTTTTTTGTAGCACTATTTTTTTTGATTTATTAGCAAATAAAAGGGTAAATATATGATGGATATTATTTTGGAAATTGTGGCTTTCATGCTGCCATGTCCCTTCTTCATCTTTCCGGCTCAACTATTTCGATTTTCAGAGAATTAAATTTAAATATTTAAGCATTAGAGTTTCAAATTGAAATTTTTAGTTTGAGTTTTTTATGGATTGGCTCAAATGATGTTTTTAGTATTTATAAATCATAATTTATCTTTAAAATTTTTTGCTAAGTTTTAGGTTATATTTATAGTTTGCGTGAATGAATTTTTTACCAATAATGAAGATATTAAATATTATTTCAATCATGACTCATGAGAGGTTCAAGCATAAGCATATTCATATATTATTAAAATAGAAGAATAATATATTTTTAATTATTTTAATAAATAAAGCTATGAGGAACAAGTTTTACATGTATATATGTGATTATTTTACGAGAATAAGAGATGGTAGGATAAAAATATAAGAAATTTGTCAGCTAGTCTAAGAATTGAGAAAATTAGAATTAAAATTAATAACTTATAACCCAAAATATTTTAAATTCAAATTAACCTAAATCTAATCTATATACTTATAAAAGCAAAACCCCTCAAAGCAAAAAAAATTCCCGCCCATTGAAACATTCCAAAAATAGTTTTATTAAATTATGGAAAATCCTTAATTTAATACTACTACAAAACGTTTAAACGGGATTATGGTAAAAACGGGATTATAGGAACATATTAATGAAATTGATAAGGATTTTATTACTAAAAATAATTATAATAAAAAATGAAAAATATTGCGGAAGTAGAACGCAATTCAAACAACTAAGCAAATATGGTAACAATTGAGAAAATAAGGAATTGAACGTAAATTATGATAAATAGATTTTCTCAATAAATCATAATTGTCCCATAACTTAGATAAGTTTTCAATTTTTTTATATATGGTTATATAATACCAAGCAATATAATAATCTGTACTAATTAACAGAATTAATTATATAATAAACTAATTGAATAGGAAACACAATTCATGGTAGACGTTTTTGATTGTGTGCATAATCTTTTAGTATAAATAAGATGAAAACCTCAAGAAAAAATCTATCATTTTCATTTTGTTCTTAAGTATTGCTTAGTTTTTGTTCATATTTATCCTTCAAAAATCATTTTTTGTATTCTTGATCGATTTTTCGTATTTTGTTAGAATATTTCTTTCCTATAGATTTTGCTATACGATTCGTGTATTTTGATGTTTAATGTATCAATGTTGTTTAGATTAATGGATATAAATATTGTTGCACTTTAAAATGATGTATTCAAATAGGAGAATTTACAAGTTATTCATTAGCAAGAATGTTGTAAGATTTTGTGTTTTAATATTACTGTAGTAATAAATTTTAGAGAATGAGGTTGAGGTGTGAGGCTCAAGCAATGTCCGTCAAGCCAAATTCAAGAATCTTCTGCTGAAGGAAACTCATCTCATCAAATTATCTCTATTCATACAACTAGAAGAAGATGCCGCAACAAGGAATGTAATACTGATGAAGATGATTTGTGTGGGAGTGAAATAGATGTAAGTGGATGGAGGAGATAGATCTCAAACTTGAGGAAAGTAAAGTGGGATATTTCATTCTTTCTATAACAATATGTATCCTTGCAATTTTTTCTTTGGTTTATTCAAATATAATTTTATAATTTCTTTTGTTGTAGTTGGGGTTATTTGTTTTAGTTAAATTTTTTTTCATGGCGATATGTAGATTTTCAACTTTTGTTTTTAAAGCTATTTTTGTGATTTTTTATTTCACTTTCACGTTATTATCGTAGTCAAAATTTCCAAAATTAATCATTCAATCAAAATTCAAAATATCATGGAAATAAAACGGTAAGAAATTGGACTATGGAAGGATTTAATACATTGACATTATTTCATAACAACATATCATGGCTAATTTGATTAATATCATTAAAAACAATTTGGTAATTGATCCATATAAATAGTCCATGCATGGGTTGGCATTGATAGATACATGGCTCTCATTTTATTATTTTTCTTTTTCAAGTTATGACTCCTTTGCCTTCTTTTTTTTTATGTTTGTGTAAAGTGTAGTACATGTTTATTTTTGTGTCCTTTTTTATTTTTTGTTATTAAATCGATGTTTATAAATAGTTTTTAATATTAATTCACAATCAATGGTATTAGAATTAAATTGATTGATTTGATTAAAATTTCATGAAAGAATATATTTGTGCTTAGACTTCGTCCCCTTCGCTTCTATTGACCGAATAGAGCTTCGAGCTATGGCAGGTGCACTAGCAATGTAGCGCAGAGAAATGGATGGAGTAAAAGGCCATTCAATGTGAGGGTCGAAATGCATTAGAAGATTCAAGATTAACCACAAATAGAAGATTATTGGTGGGAGAATATATAATGATAATAGAAAGTGTGAGTTAGTGGATCAATTCATTAGCTTAATTACAAGTGTTCAATAAATATTCATTTTAATAAATTTTTTATATTCTTTCTATTTGTTATTAATTTAGAATTATTTATATCCTCCATAAGAATATTTTAATATTTCACATGTAGCAAATATCATCGTATGTAATCATATTGACATTGATAATAATTATATATTTCATATATGTTTTCATATATGTATCTAAAAATAATGCAAAATAATTATACAAAAGTCATACAAGTATGGTTTAAGTCAAAAGATTGGGTCTTTGGTTGGATCATAGAAAGTTTATGACATCTTATTATTAGCGAGTGCATCACACATTTAGTTAATGATATTAGACAAGAGAATCGTTATTTTAAAGAATAATAAGTAGTTACAATAAATTATTCATAATATAAATCCATACATAAACCTTCAGCTTAATACAAATAAAATACAAAATCAAAACTGAAAATAATTTAAAAAAGTTGTGATTCTTATATTGAATATGTGAACTATAAGAGAATCATAAAAACATAAAAGAGACTGAGAGGTGGAAGGAGATAATACTATAAAGGCATAAATATAATAGAGAAGGAAGATATTTATAAGTGATAATTGATGAAAAAAAAAGGGGTGATGAGAGTTTTCTTAATAGACAAAGATAGTAATTTTTTTTACAAAAAAAAATCGAGAGATGAAAAGAGAAAAATAAATTATAAAGTGTGGTAAAAGAGAAAAATAAAAATGAAGTAACGATTAATTAAAAATACATAAATAAGCTGACAAAATTTAAAAGAGATAATGATGATAATATTACTTGAGTCAAAATTTAAGAAAATGCTAAAACAAAATTGAAAACATATTAAATAAATTTAACTATCTATTAAATTTAACCTGAATTGAGAATTTTTGTGATCATTCATGTCCTGAATTAAGAATTAATTTGTTGGAATCGATAATTAAATTATCTTTTGAGTCCTGAATCAACAATTCTCCTATTAAATATTAGATATAGATTTTAGTAATATAATTATGATAAAGAAAATATCAATAAAAATTAATTAGGTTAATTGGGCCAACCCATCGTGTTCCGGATTCAATTTTATCGAGCCTTAAACTGTTCGGTACTAAACTATAAGGGCTATTTTTTCAATATTTCGACCCTAACGCAATTTTCGGCTTGGTTTAATCAACCAATCAGTGGGCTAAATTAATGTCCCTAGGCATAATTGAAATTTCAAGTAATAATATTAGAAATTAAATGAGCTTAATAAATTCTATTTTAAGGTGAGGGTTTAATTGACTAAAATATTTAAAATACCAAAATAATCATTATCCCTACATAAAATTATAAACAACTAAGCAATAAGAGTAGTTTCAATGTCAACTAAACATTTAGAGTTGGAGCTCAAATTGATTGAGTTTTAATAGTTGACTATAACATATTGCACCACTTATAAACTTAATTTAATATACGAGTGTGCTCTATAATTTATTTTTCATAATTTTTATAGTACATTTCATAAATGAAAATTATCTATAATTGATGTAAATTTGAGTTGAAAGTTAGGGTTACTTTTATATTTATGAAAATTTCATCATATATACTTTATTTAAATATGTTTGGAGAAGACTTGCCATGAATGTAATTCTAATAATAGTGCATTTTGGAACAACAATGAAATAGACTATAAATAAAGAATAAAATCAATAAAAAAGAGAGAAATCTAAACAAACACTAAATTTTATATAAGATATAAAGAAAAGGGATAGATAATGTTCAACTGAGCATGTAGTGAATGAGATACATTATAAATAACGATAAGTTGCATTGTGCCTGTAGACAAAGAGAGGAAAAACAACAAATACGAATGTAAATAAATGGAGAATATCTAAAAAGTTTAAAGTTCAAGTTAAGATTATTGAGGATTTTAAACCTTAAAAGCTCAATTTTGTCAAATATTTTTTTAAAAAATATCAGCATACACTATTTACACGGGAATATACCGTCGCGACTCAAACTCATGATAAATTAATCATAGAAAAAATATTGAGTTTTAATATTATTCAATATGGAACTCAAAAATAAAGTGTATTACATGTATATGCACTGTAATATTTATCGCGGACATATTTTATTTTTAAATCTAGAATAATATATATATATATATATATATATATATATATATATATTTATATCCCCTATCATATACTCATATAGTCAATATTTAAGAGAGCCAAGAAAAATAAGAGTACATAAAATAAAACATCCAAATTTGTACGAATGATAGATATTAGTGGTGGATGAATTACAAAGATAATAAGTGGTAGTAGAGTGTGTGTAAAAAGAGATAAAATGAGACAAATCTATAATTTGAACCATAATATTTAACTTACTAACAAATTTAAAGTTTGAGTTAAATTCAATTGAATCTATTATTTACTATTTACATAATAAATAGAATTTATATAATTAAAAAAATTATACCCGCTGCGCATCGCGCAGGTAGCAATCTAGTAATATATAATCTGATGACACTCTACTTGGGTTATTGTTGCTATTTTTAGATCTTTGGATTTTTAGTCTAATGGGTCCAGAAGGTTTTCATGGACTATCTCTGAATTCTTGGCCCAACTCAATATTTTCTACTTTCTTTGTGTAAAAATATAGAACATATAATCTTCTACTAATTTATATTCACCATTTACATAATCCTGGTGAGTGTGTGTGATGAAGACAGTGTTGTAACTCTACATCTTTATTTTTTAAAGATGAAATTATCTGTTTTTTTTTGTTCATCTTCACATCACATGCTATGAAACCTGTGTATTTTTACTGCACAATTTCCCATCGTTTTCCTCTGCATAACATAGCCAATAATAAAATTTGAAATGGCTTCAACTGTTGTACATATTTCACAAATGAAAGATTTTCAGACAGCGGCAGCTAGCAAATATGGAACATGAATCTTACTTCTGTTAGAGCTGCTCACCGTCTGATTTTTGATTCTTGCTGTTTGATTGAATCAGCAAACTGCAAAATGAAAAAAAAAAATGATTGATTCCTACTTCCTCTTCGATCTTGCAGCACAGTCTGCCTTGTCTTTTGCTGGCTTCATCTTCTCACCGCGATGCCTCTTGTCTTCCTGTTTCTGCTCTTTCTTACCAGCTTCTTTTCTTTCACTGCTGCTCTTTGCATGTCCGGAGCCATGATGCTTGTTGAAGAGATGTCCGTACTGATAGCTAGGGCCAGAGGTTGCATCCGAAGCCATTGAATCATCACTGTTGGCCTCTTTCTCATCTTCTTCATCTCTGTCTCTGCCGCGGCCTTCATCATCATCACCACCACCATGATCCTCTTCATGGTCCGATGAGCCTATATACGCAGTCCACCCTGATTCGCTGCTGCTGCACTCATCACTGCTTTGTGGGAACTTGGATGAATCCATTACTAGTCTTTTGATGATGAAGCTATGTATGCTATTTATCAAAGCAATCGACAGGTGTTGTTGACTAGATTTGGAGCACTCTTTGTTTCTTTTCTTTCTTTTTTTTAAATCCTTTTACCACTTTGACTCTTTCCTACATGAAAAGTACTAATTAGCTGTCTCTACAGATTGAATTATATGTGGCCTTTTTAATTCCAGAGGGGCACATTTTGCAGGTGAACTTATCTCACTTGGAATTGGAGTTTTTAGGACAGCTCGGCCCTCTAAATCTTGTTACTCTTTTTTAATCTATTTCCCTGTCTGTTTCACAAGTATAAAGCTGTCTTTGGATGATGACAAACGCGAGGCCCACGAGCATGATGATGATGCAGTGGTAGTGAAATATAACGCGAGGTTTGTAATAACCCGACTCACCAAGATTGGACTTATCTTCAATGTACTCCCCTAGTGGTCACATCCCCATTGTCATCACCAAGTGTCCAAACGAATGTGTAGAACTAATGATGCCTCTCTCTCTCCCTTTTCTTTTTTACTCTCAAGAGCTTTAATTCTCTGTCATGTCATCAACAAAAAGAGCAGCTTTTCATGTGAATCCAACTGAGTTGTTTGGAGTCTTGTATTCGGCTCAAAATAGGATGAGGCACCACATTTTTTGAATTTCTTTCTGCATATGTATAGGCGCACATTGACAATATTCTATGCAGCTGGTGTAACACATTGCAGCAACAGTGAGAATTGCTGAATCGAACAGCATAGCTTTCGCCTTACCTTTCATCACATTCTTGGATGTTAAAGCATGTTTGCTGAAAAGGGCTCTCAGAAAAGAGAGAAAAAAAAAGTGTTTATGGTGACATTCTTGGATGGTAGAGAGAGAGGGGGTTTGGTTTGTTGCAGTGGTTCCCTACCAGAGTTTTCATGGGGTTGGCCTATTCTCTGTTTGGACATGCATGCATTGTGTTGAATTGTCCATCTGTTTTCTCATTCAGAAATTGACTTGATCTTGGGATTGGGCTCCATTTTCAGACACTTTCTTGGATGCATTCCATCTGTGGGACAAACTTCCCCTTAGCATACAACATTTTCTTGGTTTTCAACAAAATTCATTTATTTTTCTTCAGCTTTGGTTATTTACAAGATGTTGACACTGTTTGGGATTGTTGTGTGAAATCTCTTTTGTGCTCAAGGCTTTATATGAACCCTTTTCTTGGTTTGGTCAGACAGTGATAACATCACCATGTCTGTCTGCTCCTTCCCACACACCACAACTCTTTTCTTTCATCATGGATTATAATAATCATGTAATACAATTTGTTTCTAGACTCACTTTAATTTGAGTTTTTTTTGTTATCTTAGTAATTTTTTTAAGTTGTTTTATGCTTTATGAAGAGATAGAGTGAAGTTTTATTTGTGCAGTCCCTTGTCATAAATCATACTTAGAATACATTATTGGGCTTAAAATAG
>JAPKLW010001414.1:0-52450 GCA_026898455.1 Plectranthus barbatus | reverse complement strand
CCCTTGTCATAAATCATACTTAGAATACATTATTGGGCTTAAAATAGGTCTCTCTTTGTTTTTTTTAGGGCCTTAAAAATGTCGCTTTTTGTTGATTTGGGTGTGGTTTTGGCAGTATGTGATTGGTGTAACGTGGAAATTTTTGTGGTTAATGTTAAAAGTTGGAGGTGGATTCTTTTTGGATATTTTGATGGGTGCGCGTGCGCTTCTTGCATAATCATTATCATGGTTTCACGTCTTTGAATATATTTGGGATAATATATCTAGGTGAATTTGATATTTACTTTTCTCTCCTTTTCAATTAAAGTATGAATATATTTGGGATAATATATCTACTTGAATTTGATAGTTACTTTTCTCTCTTTTGCAATTAAAGATTATTATATATGTACCGAAAGTCTTAAAAAAATTGATTATACAATCACTTTTGTATCTATTTTGGAAATGATTCAATTTTAAAATATAATGTTAACCTCTTTTTCAAGTATACTCTAGTAACTTAAATAAGTTATTGAGTCTTAAACAACGAGCTAGTAAGTTGTCACAGAGGTAATACTAGCTGAAGTTTTAATGATAGGGGGGCTAACCGACTCTTACTCAAACTAGTTGGGTAGTATTAAAAATTATTAAATGTTTAATCTACTTAACCAATTTCAGATAAACTCCAAGAACTTGTGAGTTGTTGGATTTTATAAACTAGCAAGCAAGATAAATTAGGGAAAGCAGTAAATAAGAACGATTTTTAGTGGTTCGGATGTCTAGTGGTTTTACGTCCACTCTTCGATTAGAAAACACTGGAACAATGTTATAGGTGATGTAACTGATCTATAATAATAGCAGGAAGTTCTTAGGTCCTCCGACTTCTGGTCACCCAGTTCGTCCACGTTGCAAGTTGCTCTTTTTTGTGATTATGTACACGAGATTCTTAAGCTTTTTAGCTAGAGTTGTTCTGGAGTTCATGCTCTTTTGAGAGTATGAATTAGAGATGCCTTTCTAAAGATCCCTCAGAAGTCGGTGTCGTCCAACCAATCATCACTTAGTAACGTTCTGTGAAAAACACAAATATTTACTGACCAGCTTGTGAGCATAGTAACATATTCGTAGTTTACCAGTTATAAAGACAGCCAAATAGTCTAGCACGTGGACTCGTGTGGTAAGGTCATCGTCTGTAGCTAACTAGACTGGGTTGACGTAGGTGCTTCCTAAACCAAAAAGGAGCAACTTGCAACGTGGACTAACTAGGTGACCAGAAGTCGGAGGACCTAAGAACTTCCTGCAACTATTATAGATAAGTTACATCACCTATAACATTGTTACAGTGTTTTCTGGTCACTGAGATCGAAGAGTGGACGTAAAACCACTTGACATTCGAACCACTATAAATCTTTCTTATTTATTATTTTCCCTAATTTATCTTGCTTGTGGATTTATAAAAACCGAACAACTCACAAGTTCTTGGAGTATATTTGAAATTGGTTAAGTAGATTAAACATGTAATAATTTTTAATACTACCCACCTAACTTGAGTAAGAGTCAGTTAAGCCCCCTATTATTAAAACTTCAGCTAGTATTATCTTTGTGACAACCCACTTGCTCGTTGTTTAAGAATCAATAACTTGTTTAAGTTAATGAAGTATAATTGAAAAAGGTTAACATTATATTTTAAAACTGAATTATTTCTAAAATGGATACAAAATTGATAGTATAATCAATTAATGGTCTCGAGGTGTTAGTATAGCTCAAACTTATAAGTCTTGTATGTTCAACAGTATGTTTAATCATGGTTTGGGAGAGAAAATTGTTTCGTTTAAATATTTTTCTTCGTTATCAAATTACAACTGAGGCTCCAAAATATAGAGTACATGATGAGGTAAACAAGGAAAAAATAAATTACAGATCTTCAAAATTGACTCTTGATTATCTTGATTGATTCGGTCAAATCCTTTCCTTGTGAATCTCTGATACTCAAAATCTTATTCCAACACTCCCCCTCAAGCTAAGTAACGGGATCTCCGATGCTTAGCTTGCTAACAACCTCATTAAAGCTTCTTGAGTCAACGGCTTTTGTGAGTGTATCGGCCAACTGATTTTCTGATGGGACGAAAGGTAGAGCGATGATTTCTTGTTCAATTTTTTCCTTGATAAAGTGTCGATCAACCTCCACATATTTTGTCCGATCATGTTGGATTGGGTTTTCTGAAGTACTGATCGCTGCTTTGTTATCACACAACAATCTACATGTCTTCCCGGAAAATAACTGAAGTTCCATTAGTAACTTCCGTATCCACAGTACTTCATTGATCACACTCTTAATTCCTCTGAACTCTGCTTCAGCACTGGATAAGGCCACGACTTTATGTTTCTTGCTCCTCCATGATACAAGATTCCCTCCGACTAACGCAAAGTACCCAACTGTAGACCTTCGATCAATTGGATTTCCTGCCCAATCAGCATCTGTGTAGGCAAGAATCTCAAGGTGTTCGGCCTTTCTGAAGAAAACTCCATACTCGAATGTTCCCTTCAGATACCTCACAACTCTTAAAGTTGCTTCCATATGTTCAATCTGGGGTCGATGCATAAATTGACTGGCCATTCCTACAACATAAGCAATATCTGGCCGAGTGTGGGACAAGTATATTAATTTTCCTACAAGTCGTTGATACCTTCCTCGATCTGCCTCTTCTGCTCCTTCTGTGATTTTTAGTCCATGAATCACTGCTATAGGAGTAGGTGTTGGTTTGCAGTCTACCATTCCCGTTTCTGCCAAAAGATGCAGTGTATACTTTTTTTGACTCGTGAAGATTCCCATCTTCGATCTTAGAACCTCGATGCCCAAGAAATACTTTAACCTTCCCAAATCTTTCATCTCAAATTCTTTGAAGAGATTTTCCTTCAGTATAGCAATTTCCTCGGAGTCATTTCCTGTTAAGATCATGTCATCAACATAAATGATGAGGCAAGTGATAAGACTTTCTTGATGTTTGATAAATAGGGTATGGTCTGAATTGCTCTGTTGGTAGCCATACTTCTTCATTGCTGCTGTAAATCTCCCAAACCATGCTCTTGGTGACTGCTTCAACCTATAAAACGTCTTCCTCAGTCGGCATACCTCATTTTCTTTAAACTCAGATTCAAACCCTAGATGTGGTAACATATACACTTCTTATTATTTCAATTCTCCATGTAAGATGGCATTTGTTACATCAAACTGAAGTAGATCCCAATCTTGATTAACTACAATGGATAGGAGAACTCTAACAGTGTTCATTTTGGCCACAGGTGAAAAGGTATCTGCATAGTCAATCCCATACGTATGAGCATAGCCTTTAGCCACGAGCCGAGCTTTGCACCTGTCAATGGAGCCATCTTGTTTTCATTTGATAGTAAAAACCCATCTGCATCCAATCGGGTTCTTGCCGGCTGGCAGTTGACATTTCTAGTATGTCTCATTCCGAGCCAACGCACCCATCTCTCTGTCTACAGCCCCTTTCCAGTTAGGATTCCAAAGAGCTACTTCCTCTGAGTGAGGAATGATATCAGAGTAGAGTGCATCCTGGTATTTTGAAGCATCATCAGACAACCTCAGTTTTGCTAGAGATCCAATAGAGTATTTGGATTGTCCTTTCCGGTCTGGAGAGTATCGTCGTGGAGGAATTCCTTGATTATGTCGAGGTGGAAAAATTCGCCGAGAATCTCTAATTTTTACTGTATGTCCCTCAGCTCTAGAGTTTCTTACATCAGATATCTCAGAAGAGGAAGAATCATCAGACGTGGGTTGAAAGTCTGGACTTTCGATGTTTGGAGACTGTTCATCCTCAGGTTCTGCGGTACTGTGCTCACATTCTTCAGAGAATTCAGTTGTATGATCAGAGTGAGTCTGTGACTGGTCTTAGTTTTGGGTTCGATTTTGGTTTTGTGACTGGTTTTGGTTTGAGTCAAGAAGAAGCCAACTTAGTAAGTCATTGGAACTCTCCCCCTGACTTCTAAGATGGTGAGAGTAGAAGTACTCGGTTTCAAGGAAACTACAGTGTATTGTAGTAATGATTTGTTTGGTTTTTGGGTTATAACACCGATATCCCTTTTGATGGATCCCATATCCGATAAAAACACATTTTTCAGCATACGGGGATAATTTATTCCGTTTATGTTTGGAATATGGACGAAAATAGAACACCCAAAGACCCGAGACTGAAGGGATAGGTAAGATGGAATAGCAACTTGACTAGACATGATATCTAGTGGAGTTTTGAATTTGAGAGTTTTTGTCGGGAGTCGGTTTATGTGGTAAACAGAAGTAGCTACGACTTCTGGCAAAAAAGAAGCTGGGACTTTGGATTCAATCATCATAGCTCGGGTCATTTCAAGAAGGATTTGGTTTTTACGTTCTGCTACACCATTTTGTTCGGGTGTATAGGGACAAGAGGTCTGATGGATTATTCTTTTATGGAGATAGAAGGTTTTAAGATTGGTATTGACGAACTCCCCCCATTATTTGATCTAAGAATTTGAATACTTTTGTGGAATTGAGTTTGGATCATAGTATAGAATTGGGTAAATTTTTCGAAAACTTGTGATTTAGAGTCTAGAAATTATACCCAAGTCATGCGAGTAAAGTCATCCACAAACAGTAAGAACTAACGAAGTTTAAGACCTCCAAAGACAGGGGAAGGACCCCAAACATCAGAGTGCACAAGTGAAAATGGAGAAAGAGTTCTAGTATTATGTGGTAAACAGAAGTAGCTACGACTTCTGGCAAAAAAGAAGCTGGGACTTTGGATTCAATCATCATAGCTCGGGTCATTTCAAGAAGGATTTGGTTTTTATTAGCAGAAAAAGAGTGTCTGTGACTTTTCGCCAAAATACATGTCTCACAAGGAAAATTATAATGTTTAACTAAAGCGGGAAATAGAAGTTTAAGGTAGTGATTAGAAGGGTGACCCAACCTCCAATGCCACAACGAAATATCTCGTTCGGAAGAACCATGAGTCAGGAGTGCAGTACTTTTGGGATCAATCTCGTCCACATAGTAAAGTCCATTCTTTTCAGTGCCACGCCCAATGATCTCCCTCGTCAGGATATCCTGTAACAAACAAAAATACGGGTGAAGGATTAAGGTACAATTTAATTCTCGGGTGACGTGACTGATGGACAATAGCTTATGTGACAATGACGGAACATATAAACAATTTGACAGCCGAATAGATGGAGAGATTTCAACAGTCCCACCTAGGAGCGGCAATCTCCAACCCGACACGAACCCAACACGAAAAAATCAGGTTGGGTCAACCCATTTAATTTTTGGGTCAGTTTCGGGTCAATCCGTCCAACCCATTTAATTTTCGGGTTGGGTTCGGGTCATTCTCGTGTTGACCCGCGAACCCATTTGACCCACCAATAATATTAATTATTATTATTATTATTTATGAAATATAATTATATAAAAATTTAATAAATAAAATATAGCCTAAAACCAAAATTTTTAAATAGTTAACACAATTTTTAAATTTTTAAAATAATTATCACAATTTATTAATTTTTAAATTAATTAACACATTTTTTTTAATTTTTTAAATAATTAAACAGGTCATTTCGGGTCGACCCGAAGATAAACAGGTCGGGTTCGGGTTGAGATTTTTGACCCGCAAAAATATACGGGTCGGGTTCGGGTTGGCGTGTCGCTTGTTATTATCAGGTCACAACCCGACCCGCCAACCCGAACCCGACCCATTTGCCACCCCTAGTCCCACCCCCAATTACATTGGCTAATTCCCCACTAGCAGTTTGAACATGTGTTCGTCTCGGTTTAGACAAGTTAAAAAATCAGACCTATCAAATGTCATTGTGACCGATGCCCCACAATCAAATATCCAACCATTATTATTTGACTTTTTATCACAAGCATTCAAAACTTGGGAAATATGTGAAGGACAATATAGTAATTTTGAGTGGGGGCATGTGGATAATGTATTAATATTGCAGGGGCAAAAAGGTAATTTAGGGGTTGAATTAGGGGTTGATTATATATCAATCCCTCTACCTGAACCGTGCAGCGCCGAGCTTGAGCTCTCATTTGAGCGGCGCCGATCTCCCTTCTCCCTTTCTCCGATGACGGCGAAATTCGCCGTTCCTCCTCCGGTTCCGACTTTCACGGTACCCCTCTCTCCAAACTCTGGCTCATCCCTTCGTGTTTCATCGACTGCGACTGCCGCCTTCCCTTTCACAATCGTCGTCCGATGACTTTTCTCCCACCACTCCGGATATCCCACCAATTGGAAGCAAGTGTCACGCATATGCTTCTTCATCCCGCAGTGTGAGCATACGAGTTTGCTTTTGTCGATCCTACCCCGTGATGATGGCTAGCCGGAACGGTTGGAAAGATTTCAATTGAGATTTGGATTCCTCACCCCGAAACCTGCCCCGATGCTCTGATTTAGGCCACCAGAGTTGGTTGCCGGCTGCATGATATGTAGCCTGGCGGCCTCTCATTTGACGGTGGCAAAGGCGGCTTCCGGTGAGGGGCTTGGCTTTTCCTTAAGGATGTCTCGTCTAATCCCATCCAGTTGGGGATTCAGTCCTGCGAGGAATTGATACAACCTTTTCTGGGAGATTATTTTCTGGTAAGCGAGTATCCCCTTGTCACAACATTCTAGGGGAGTTGGATCCCTCTGATCGATTTCAGTCCATATGTTGGATAGTTCACTCCAGAATTCCTCCAACTCTTGGCCTTCATGACTCACCTTGGTTGCTTGAATTTCAAGATCATAAATTTGGAGAGGGTTTGCTCCTGACTCGTATGTAATTGCAAGGCTATCCCTTAAAGCCTTGGAGGTCTGATGTTGTGCAAATCTTTGCACTAATCGGGTCTCCATATTCTGTATAATCCATGAGAAGACAACAAGATCATTTTCCTCCCTATGTCTGAAACTCTTGTTCTTCCTTGTTTGTCTTTGGAGGGCCATTGGTGATGTGCTTTGCTTTCTTTCTACCTCCGATGGCCACCTTCATCAACCGGGACCAAAGTGGATAATTTGTCCCATCCAATTTGGTTTCGAGAATAATGTTTGTTGGTAGTTGATCTGACATATTTTTGTGATTTTTTCAGGTATTAAAACAATTTGGGACTGGAGATCTGCCTTGGTTATAGAACAAATGCCGGGAAAGGTATAGGACTATGATGATAAACCTGATACCTGAGATTTTTGGTGTTGGTTTGGTTTTGGTTTCTGGAACTTGTGATCCAAGTTCATAATTTTGTGGGTGTTGGTTTTAGGGCGATGATGATTTTGATTTTCTGAGCCCAAGGATCGAAAAATTGCTCTGATGTCATGTTAAACAATGTGTTTAATCATGGTTTGGGAGAGAAAATTGTTTCATTTACATATTTTTCTTCGTTATCAAATTACAACTGAAGCTCCAAAATATAGAGTACATGATGAGGTAAACAAGGAAAAAATAAATTACAGATCTTCAAAATCGACTCTTGATTGTCTTGATTGATTCGGTCAAATCCTGCTCTTGTGAATCTCTGATACTCAAAATCTTATTCCAACATTGTATAGGTCTATCGAGTTGTAACAGGGGCTTACTCACTAACTAGTTTGGAGTTTCGGAGCAAGCTGGAAAATGAATTGCTTGAAGAAACTGGGAACTGACAAGTTACCAATTGCGGAGATCATCTACCAATTTCCTAGATTTGAAATGAAGAAACCGGCGAGACCAAACTCACAAGGAGCACAAGAAGATAACGACAGTCGTAAGCTTTTAAGGAGCAGATTCAAAGATAAAAGGAACTCCAATCTGCATCATAGAAAGACAAAAGGCAAGTGTCTTAGGAGTCCATCAGGTTGGATTCCTAAGACAAGGAAAAGAGTCGTTCTGACACAAGCAGAAAACCCGACCTACCACCGCACGTCGTACATCATTGCAGCGCAGAAAACAGGGCGCTGTCAGAACACCCCATTGGTTGGTCAAATTTGTCTCTAATGACCACATTTTGAATCTTTGGAAGTTGTGTTTATAAATAGAAGAGATGACTCACAAAATAAGTTACACGAGAATTACACACGAAGCTAGATATACAAGGCATTCTCAAAGCTCTCATGTTCTCGTAACTCAAGGTATTTTTCAAAGACATGAGACTCTTAGTTTCTTGCTATAGTTACTTCCAAAGTCCCTACTTCTAAGTAAGGATCATAGATAAGTTTCTCGACTTCTTGAGAAACTTGGTATTACTTCTAATCCAAACTCATTTTTTCGTTCTAGGAAGAACTCAATCATCCAACCTTCTAGCTCGTGGTTGCGCAACGTGTTCGTACATTAAGCAAAATGACTAAGTACAAGGTGGACTAGACGAGTGATCATATAACGAGTGGACGAAAAAGCTACTCGTGACTGCAACAAATCGTTCTCATCACATTGTAACTTGATTTAGTGATTTACAACCCGTGTGGTTGAATAGTGGACATAAGACATTTGGTTCTGAACCACTATAAAATATCCTTGTCATTTACTTGTTTTGCTTATCTATATATATATATATATATATATATATATATATATATATTAAAATAAATTAAATAGTGAAGAATAATCGTTCCCGCCAAAATTATTACAATAATTTTATTTTATTTATATTTTTTATTAAATAATGTAGATATACAATAAAAAATAATAAAATTATGTTATCAATTTTTCTTTAAAATATTACTATCTTACTAATTTATTATATTTACAATTTTTATATAATACATGTATAATATCTTTATGGGATAACATTCAAATTAAATTCCTACAAAATAATAAAATATAATAAAATTATATTTATCATTTTTTCTTTAAAATAATACAATTAACTAATTTATTGTATTTACTATTTTTATATATAATATAGGTATAATATCTTTTATGGGATAATATCCAAATCAAATCCCATAAACTTTGTGTTTGATATATATCTTTGTCTTTTTCTTAGATTTGTACAAATAGTTTGACATATAATTTATATTATAATATATTATGTGTAATATTGATAAATAAAAAACAAATCTGTTTAAAAGAATAGCTAAAAAATGGTAAGATATAATTTTGTTAATTATATCTTATATTATAAAATAAGCTATTATATATTTATTTCATGCATACGCGGTGTAAATCATCACACATAAAAAAAAATTATTTTGTTGTACTTGATATGTTATAACATATGCATATATTTCAATAAATAATAATAATAATTTCAACAAATTCATGTGTCATTTTTTAGTAAAATATTACATTTTTACTATTTTATCTTATTTTATTTTTAAACAATACAAGTATATTAATGCTAAAAAATAAGACAAATAACTTTTTGATAGGTTAATTTTTTAAAACAAACTCTTATTTTTATAGGGTTGTGTTTTATCTACTTGCTTTGATTTTTATCAAATTTATATAGTTGGATAAAAAATATATATTGCGACTCTACTATATATATACACCATTCATCTATTAATATATAATTCGTGCAGCGCACAACGCACGAGTTCAAATCTAGTATTCTATGAAATCAGCTAAGTTAAAAGATAACTGATGTCAACAAGTTTTCTAATAACCAAAACTAAAATTGACTAAGGAACAATCAGTTTAGAGAATTAATCAAGTAATATTTTTCCCTCGGTGTGTTAACCCTTTAATTTGCGACCAAGAACTGATGAGATGATTCTTATTCCATTACAACTCAATAACATACACAAAGTTTACAAGATAAAATCACTCTTGTCCTATCAATTCAAACAAATCAATTTTATTCAGAATAACTGACGATTTAATTTGATTTGACTCATCGACACAGTAAATATTCTAACATCTGTTTTTTTATAAAAAGAATTGCATGAATTAACAACATAATTCCGTATTTTAATATTTTTAAACAGTACATATAATAGGGTAATTTTGATTTTTTTTAAATTTTTTTTTTTTTGAGATAATATGTTTAGAAGAGTGAATGAAAGATAAGTTTCTAGCTAGGAGCACTAAAATAGACTAGAAATAATTTTGCAAGGACGTCAGTTTAACAATTTAGCAAGAAAAATCAATGATTAAGGTTGGATTTGATATTGTTAATAAGATAAATTAGTTTGAATTGATCAAACTGAATAATTCACGTGTTATGATTTGTATCTTTAGAATTCTAGTATCAATGAACAAAATGCACGTATTTAACGTGGTCCAATTGCATAAGACAAAAACTTGCGTTAGACACGCTTAAATGGTTTAGACGGGTTTTATCCATATCCAAATGAGTTCACCTACCCAAATAGGGTTTATTAATTCCCAATTAGGATATATTAAATGAGTTTGAGTTTGAGTTAATAGATAAAACCCACCTAAATGATTAAGCACGCCTAACCTGAGACTTTCCCATTGCATAATTACAACCCACATTCACGGACTGATGAATGAATATTTTTGTTTTTTAAAAAAATAATAACGCTCAAATTTATAATTATGCAGCTCTTTAAAGCCCTATTACTAAATCTCTACATTATATGACTATCTTTCTCTCTCTATTTTTCATATTGCAATATCTCTTCAAATATACTGTCACACAATATAGAGATAACAACAAATCTATTTTTATCCTGAAATACGTGGTTATGAATTTTAAATTAATACAATCCTATTAAAAAACAAACAAAAGCTGACTATTTTTGTAAACAAAAATAACTGCTGATTTCAACTCCCTTTTGACCATTGCAAGCAAACTATTAGAGATATACATGAAGATATGCATGCCCAAGATATCTCAACAACTCATTAGCATATCTTATTTGTTTGATAATCTTTTTGTATCTTTTATTTATTTATTCATATCTTGTAATACTCTATATATACTTGATCAATAATACAATTCATTATTGAGGCAAATATTATTGGTCTATCATGGTATCAGCCTAACCCCGATCCTGACCTAACTCTCTGTTCCTCTCTCGCCGATCTCTCTCCAGAAAAACCCTAGCCTCCTTCTCTTTCCCCTCTCCTCCGCCGTGCAGACCTCACGTCCGCCGGCCTTCCTCTCTCTCTCGTTCGCAAGCACCACGCTCGCGCACCCTCTCTTCCTTCCGCTTTTTCTCGCGCACGTATCCCTCTTCGCGAGCCTCACGCTCGCGTCGCTTCGTCCTACTCTCGCCTCCGTCGTCCCCGCCTCACGCCGGCCGCCACCTCGCCTCCGCACCTCCTCTCTCTTCCTCCGCGCGCGACGCCTCACGCTCGCGTGTCGTCCCTTCCTACTTAAAACCCTAACCCTACTCTCTTAAACCCTAACCCTAATCTCATAAACCGTAACCTTTCTTCCTCTATTATGGCCGATCCAAATCCGATCCCCGATCTTCTCCCTCTCTCAACTCTCGTGCACATGATCACAATAAAACTCACTTCCTCTAACTATATCCTGTGGCGCGGTCAAATCGTTCCGCTCCTGACATGCCAAAATCTCATTGGTTATGTCGATGGATCCAATCCCTCTCCGCCCACAACCCTTACGGACATCGCAGGCATCTCTACTGTGAATCCGGCCTATACTTCTTGGCGTTTACAAGATCAACGCCTCCTCAGTCTCCTTCTGTCCACTCTCTCCGAAGAAGCCATGGCAGAAACCCTAGGGTGTGCCTCTTCCCGTTCTGTCTGGCTCGCTCTAGAATCCTCCTTCAGTCACAAATCCAAGACCAGGGAAATTCAACTGAAAGATGAACTTCAACTCTTGAAGAAAGGTGATCGTTCAGTCAAGGAATACGGCCGTGCCTTCAAAGCTATCTGCGATCAGCTTTCTGCCATTGGTCGCCCCGTTGACGACACCGACAAGGCTCACTGGTTCCTCCGAGGCCTTGGATCTTCCTTCATGAACTTCTCAGCCGCACAGATGGCCCTTCCTACTATTCCGTCTTTCAGTGATCTGCTCGCCAAAGCGGAGAGTTTTTCACTGTTCCAGGATTCTCTAGATCCTCCTGCGCCAGCATCTGTCGCCTTCTACAGCAATTCCTCAAGTTCCTCTGCCCGCGGCATCCTTGGTCCTCCTCCAGCGGCCTCTCGTCCATCCTACCCAAAGAACCAAAAGAAAGGTGGTGGCCAGAAAAATCAGAAACGCCCTCCTCATTGCCAAATCTGCCGCACAAATGGCCACTACGCATCCCACTGCCCTCAACGATATTCTCCGCAACCATCATCTAATCTCGCCGAGGCCTTCTCCGCAGGTTGCTCAATTCCGTCTTCCGATCATTCGGATTGGTACATTGATACTGGCGCCTCTGCCCACATGACTTCTAGTCCTGCCATCCTTGACTCATCTACTCCTCACAAACTATTTATAAAAGATGGATATATAATTTTTTTCTCAAATTAAAATAAACTATTTAAATGAGCTGGAATATCTTTTAATAATCATAACTATAAAATAAAAACATAATAAGTCTTTTTTTTCTCTACCGGTGGCACTATTAACACAATAACACTAGAACCACTATATCCTTTTTTTTTTCGAGAAAGCAAAATTTCTATAAGATTAATTGTATCACTATTCATAATTGGATGAGGTTCTCCTTATAAACTATATATTTTATTATTAGTAATTATATTATAAGAAATTATATATTTGATTATTATAAATGATACGTTTTTTTAATTTGAAGATAACTTAATTACCAATTTAGGACCTAGAAGATGAACTCTTATTTCAGGACCTAAACGATTCAAAAGATTTTTAATCCAGGACCCAAAAACTTATAAAATTTACTATCCAGAACCTCAATATAAAGTCTTAAATTGAAAATTTATCTTTCGTATTCTGAATTAACAATACTCCTAAAAAATTTATATGTCAAAATAAAGTTTATGAGACATCTTGCGTGATAATTAAGTGATGAGATAACAAGATACTTATCTACTATCCCTTAAAATTGTCGAAAAATAAAATGTTTGAGATTTTGGAATTCCTAATTATTTGGACACATAGGTTTCTATTTTTAGCCATGAAATCTTAGCAAATGGAGTAAATTTTTACACAACATGATACGACATAATTGCGCTCTGCATTTATTTTCATTAGTAATCAAGTTCTCTTTAATATAAAGTAAGAATCATACACATTTCTGATTCCATAAACCATGATGATGATGATGTAATTTGTATAAATCATGAAGTATAATGCCAAAATTGTGACAATAATGTTTCCTTTTGTCTGTTCCACAAAACCATCATCTCCTGCCCCACAGCAGAGCTAAATTATACACGATTTGCTTTACAGATAGGTTGGTGAGTGCTTTTTGTGTCTCAAATTTCCCACTAATCAAATGCGTGTGAGTATGTAGATTTGAGATGGGATTATTTAATAAGTCGGAAAAGTCGTTACTTTTTATGCAAGACATGGATGGAATATGTGCTGATGAAGAAGCCGCGTGACAAAGGAGACCAAAGCTTATTTTTCCAGGTCAAATATTATGACCGAGTTTTCAACTCCCAGAGAAATCAAACTTTTTTTTATAATCTGCCAAAAAAGAAGCAGCTCTACTTTACCAAGAATAATGATAATGTTTGCACAGAGCTTAAGGTTTTCTTTATTCTAGTTTTGGATAAGTTGTTGGAGTTGGGCTTTTTTAGAGATTTGGGTATTCAATGGACTGGGAGCAGGAGTCTTTCCCTCAATATGGAGACTTTATCGTGCTTCCCTTTTTCGCTCTCGTTTTCCCAATTGTCAGATTTTTGCTCGACAGATTTGTCTTTGAGGTATTTCTTTTTCTTTTTTCTTTTCTCATTTCCAGATGATCATGCAAGTTTGTAAAGTGTTTTGTCGAAGACCCATGTTGGGATTTTGTATTTCTAGTCTATCGAGGGTGTGATTATGTGTTGTTGTCTGCTTCATGCTATTGTATCTTGTTCACTATTGATTCTTCTGAAGAATTGCGTTTGCTCGAGCTTTAATTTATTTTGCCAACCTGTAGTTTTTGGGGAATGGTTGTTTGGTTGCTGCCAGTGCCACCCTATTGATTAAGTTAGTTGATGTTGTGATGAGAAGTTTTGAAACATGATTCTTGTTGTGGGATTTGCCTTCATTCATGCAGTGGATTTCAGTGATTGTAGCATCTCTGAGTATTCATTCCTCTAGACAGAGAAAAATTCTGCATTTGAAACTGATGCTTATTTTGCACCTTGACATGAATAGAATGAAGCATTGTTAGGTTCACTCTATGAATCAGGAAACTTCCAATTCGATCTTTCGAAGAAGCATTCATGATCATGTTTGAGTTTGATTAAGCATTTAACACAACTATGATGGACTGCTAATCTAGAGGGCAGGTTTTTTTTGAACTATTGCTTAATACTGGATGCAGAGGGTTGGCAGACGATTAATCTTCGGGAAGGGAAGGGAATTGGTCGAAAATGAGACTGAGGAACGGAAAAAGAAGATACGAAAATTCAAGGAGTCAGCATGGAAATGTGTCTATTTTCTGTCAGCTGAGATTTTGGCCATTTCTGTGACCTACAATGAGCCTTGGTTCACTAACACAAAATACTTGTGGCAAGGGCCCGGAAACCAGTCCTGGCCCGACCTCAAATACAAGTAACCTTCCATTCCTTTTCTTTACGACGATGCATCTAAGCCCATCTCCACCATATTCCTTTGTTTCCACCATTTTTGGTTGGCAGGTTGAAACTGAAAGGCCTTTATATGTATACCGGCGGATTCTATGTATACTCCATATTTGCTCTGGTGTTTTGGGAGATGAGGCGCTCTGATTTTTGGGTTTCGATGGGCCACCATCTTGTCTCTTCCACTCTCATCATATTATCTTACATATTCAGGTCTGTTTTATTTTACACATTAGGACTTGAAAAATCATTGTGCTTCGTAATTAATGATGAGTGCAGGTTTGGGCGAGTTGGTTCGGTTGTTTTGGCTCTTCATGATGCCACGGATGTATTCATGGAAGTAGGAAAGATGTCGAAATACAGCGGGGCAGAGACACTGGCTAGCTGCTCATTTGTTGTTTTTGTGATTCTATGGATCCTGCTTCGCCTCATTTACTACCCCTTGTGGATTCTGTGGAGCACAAGGTACACTCCCACTACTGCAAATCAAAATCTTGGTCTATGTGTATGCAATGCAATGTTTGTTTTTCAATATATATCACAATGTTATGTTGCAGCTATGAATTTGTCAAGTACATTGATTTGGAGAAGCACAAAGCAGTGGCCCCAATCTACTACTACGTTTTCAACACCCTCCTCTTCTTCCTCCTCGTTCTGCATGCCTACTGGTGGGTCTTGATGTTCCGCATGCTTGTCCAGCAGATCAAAGCCGGCGGCACCGTCAGCGATGATGTTCGATCCGGTGAGTGAAATCGCCAAATCAATGGTGAAGAATCCCTCTCCTTACAAACTGCAGTCGGATTCTTTGCTCATACTCCCCCATTCTGTTATGCAGATTCGGAAGATGAAGACCCACACGAGGATTGATCTGTCACTCTCCTCAACCTGTAATTCATTCTTTCTGTTTTTTCATTTACATCTCTCATCTTTTGCTTTAACCACTCATTTTTTGCTTGCAGCTTCATATTCCACAATCTTCTGGGAGAGAGTTGCAGTGTAGCAGGTGGGATCAACTCGATTTAAAAAAAAAAAAATTCATTCGAGCTCCTTTGATAAAAGTTGGTTTACTTCAAATTGGGTTTCACATTATTAGTCTTGAGCGCTTGTGGAAGGCTCCGTGTGTAGATTAGTTTCAATTGTAAAATTATGTAACTTACATACTTTAATAGTGAAAAATATAATGAGATTTTGATATTTTTTTTGGTTATAAGAAAATAATGAATTTTAGTAAATGTTATAGTTTTTGTAAATAAGTTAATTTTTTTAGTTTAAAATAACAATATTTGAATTTAATTTTAAGTTTTGATTGAGTTGGTAAATATAAAGATATTCAATAATAAAATGTGACTAAATAATAAATAAATGTATCACATTTTACTTAGTGAAGAACCGATATAATCTCATAATTACACAAACGTTTTTTTCATTATTTATATATATTTTGAGTTGGTCTCCTAAGAGACGGTCTCAATTTTTTTTTATTGTGAGACGAATCTTAATACATCATTTTATTTAAAAAATTATATTATTTGCAACAAAGAAATACATTATTTGTAATAAAGAAATATATCATTTTAATAAATTAAATACATCATTATATATTATTTTCTATGTAAAAAAATATACTCCCTCCGTCCCATTAGAGTAGTCCCATTTCTTTTCGGCATGGAGATTAAGGGTTGTGAGTGTAGTGGAATTAATATTTTATTGGTGAGTGTGAAAAAATTTGCCATTTTAGGAAAATGAGACTAATTTATGGGACAAACAAAAATGAGAAATGAGACTACTTCAATGGGACGGAGGGAGTATTATTTATAACAAAGAAATATATAATTTATTATAAAAAATATCATTTTAATAAATTAAATACATATTAAATTTTTCACATAAAAACAATCAAACGAGAATTTGTCATAGATTTTTACTGACTTATTATTTTCTGCAGATAATAAGTTATACGAAAAGGATAAAAATACTAATTTCTTGTCGCCAAAGCTTTTGTCAGCTGAGATCTTAATTTTTTCATTAATTAGTTTGGAGATCTTCTTTCTCTCGTCGACGCGCCGCCGCCAACTCCCACCTACAGCACCACTACCGCCTTCCCTTCAGCTGAATTCGTACAGCCTCGTTTCTGGTTTTGTTTTCTATTTCTTTGATACGATGAGCTTATATTTGTTTTAGAGACTTGTGTGTTAATTTTCTTGTTCTTCTTTATACACAATGTTGGTTTTATATGATGAGATTTTCATGAATAATAATTTTATGCGTTTCTCCGTTTTCGTGATTTTTAATTTTTGAACAGACAAATATGTTCTACAGTTTAGCTTAGTGGTTTAATTACGATTCTGTAGCGTAAATGTCATCCCTTCGGGTAAAAACCCTAATTCGCTGTGGAATTAATTCTAATAGAATTACTTTTTTTTTTCACCATTTCTGTAGATATTTACAGCATCGGCAACAAAATATAAGAAATGAAATTGTGTTATATGACACAATAATCTGTTTCAGCTACAATGTTTTCATGAGAATTCCAGGGGGTGCTGTGCACATCTCAGCACCACATCCTTGTTTTTTTTGGGATTTATTTTAAGAATTGAAATGGTGTGTGTGGTGCTGAGATATGCACAGCACCCCCTGCTGTGGTTTGGCACAGCAGGGGATCCAAATCCAAGATTGTTGGCACGAGTTTCACATAAGGAGTGTTCTTGTTGGTTGTGAAACAGATGGCGTAAATATTGATAAGTTTTGTAATGACACTTGGCTGAATATGGATTGTGCAGTATAGACGGAGATGTATCATAATTCATTACTATTCCTCATTTTCAGCTTCTAATTCTTCTTGCATTGATTATTTACTCAGTTTTGTAGGTCGATGTGTCTAAGCAGTAAGCGGCTGTGTTAGCCAAGCCTCATATGTTGTTTGAAATAATATGATAGGATCTCCAATGCATTTGGGAGTTTTTCACTCTCTTGAAAATATTAGATGACCTTGCTTAAACAGAATATAGGAGATGGAAAATTCTTGTCAGAACAGGATTTTTGACCCCTTGATTGATAAGTATGTTTTTAATCTATTTGCACTTTAGTGAACATAATGTCATCTTTGCAAACTTTCATTTGCAGTAAGTAAGATCTCTGGTTTGTTCTAATGCGATTCTTGATTTTCTTTTGTGAAATCTAGCAATTGTTTGATGCTCAGACGACTACATGACTTAAGTTGATATATTGTTGCAAAATCTCAGGGTATAGAACTGGGTTGGAAAGATGGACGATGTAATAACAGACCTTCCTCCGCCTTCAAGACTTCTATTGGAAGATCTGAACAACTTCACGCCACCACCACCTTCCCTTCCATCTCCGTTCTTGGTGTTTTCATGTGCTGATTCAAAGAAAAGCTTCTCTCCCTCAGTTCTTCTTATTGCCATGTCTTCCTCATCTCTTCACCTTCTGCACCACTTGTCCTCGAAAACTCTTATTGGTACTCTTATTCTCCCCGAGATCCCTTTTGCTGGAAACTCTGCTGAACCTTCACTTCGAGACAAATCATGCAACATATATGCCCTCAATGATGCTGATAAAATGATTATGATCGTCCAGGTTCAGTTTTCTGTTACTCCAGAGAGAGCTAATGCCGTGGCTAGGTTGCTGGTTGGTGAAAAGATCATACCACAGAGGGTTTTGATTTTGGATTCCATCCAAAGCCGCAACTTCCGTGGTAGGCTCTCTCCTGACGAGACTATTGCCTTCAAGTTGGAGACATCTTTGGAAAGAAAACAGTCAGAAGCCAATGATTCATTTGTTAAAGGCTTAGATTACTATCCATCAGGAAGCGTGGTAGATGGCCTGGCCGCTTCTCTGTTGAGCCGATGCCAACTGAAGAAGATCAAAGGAACTTTATGTGTTTCATGGCCCGATTTGGGTATTCCGGTGATGTCTCTGGTCAAGTCCCTTTTGGTCAGGAATGTGTTAACAGGCATCAACTATACCATAAATGAGGATTACGAGGATGAGTATTCGAAGTTGAGCCGAAGAAAGGATTGTGTGGACTCTGACTTGTATACATGATTGATCTAGTAGCAAAACGTTTGGTTGATCATGTTTCTTCTTCTACTCTCAGTTTTACCCTAGTTGGGGTCGAATTTGTCATTGTTGTTAAAGTGCACTTACTTTCATCAAAATAGTAGCACTATCATCTTCATTCATGTTGCCTGCTTAATTTCTTAATTTTAGGTGGCCAATTCCTTTGATATTGTCTGCTGTAATTGCTTAGATTCATTAGCTATGCAGGTGTATGAGTGTAAGAATCAAGATTCCTGCCCCAGTTGAGTAATCTTGTTGATGAATTAATCGCACCTTCTACATATTCAGTTGAGTGTAATATAATAAGATAAACGAGTGTCAAATTTGAACAAGAAAACTTATTGCTTCTATTTTAACATTTCTTGATTAATGGTTACTCAAGAAATCAATCATATTTTTAAATAATTTTAATTTTTTAACTATAAAATTCTCAAATCTCTCTGGCTAGTCTACCTTAGATCCTACATCCAACGAACAAACACCTTTTTGTTAAAAAGCAGTTGGGAAATGTTTCGATATCCTAGTCTATTTTTCCAACCCTTGACGACAACACAGAGTAGACATGGTTTTTTTAATTTCTATTATTGGGCAGTGGGATAAGTTGATGGAGAAACCATGAAGCTTTCTCATTACATGATAATATGCGGTTGCTAGCCAGAATTCGATGTACAACTCAGACAAGGTACAACCCTATTATTTTTCTCTCTAGTTTGCTTCTTTAGGTTTGGGAGATCCCACCAACCATACTGATAGTAGTTACATCCTCTCTTGACTAACAATTTCACAAATTTTTTCTCAAAAAAAAAAAACAGCTAATGTTTGACATCATGTGCATAACTCACTTATAAAGCTCATGCTCAAAATCTTTCGCCACAACCTCTCCGTCAGTCTTGTGTGTCTCTCTCTCTCTGAAACCATCCAAGAATACCAGAATATGGCTGCTGCTTCTCTTTACTCAAAGGGGCTGCTTTTGCATTGCTCAATGTTGGCTCTTTGCATGGCCTTTTCCAGCTTGCATGCAAGTGAGCCACCATTAACCTTAGATTACTACAAATCCACATGCCCAAGTGTGCTTGAAATCGTCAGGAAAGAAATGGAGTGCGCGGTGCTCTCTGATCCGCGCAATGCAGCCTTGATTCTGCGACTGCATTTCCATGATTGCTTTGTTCAGGTCACTTTCTTGCATTTCATTTCTTTTCTTTGTCATGGGAAGGAAAATCATGTAGTAAAGACGATCTGTTTTGTAATAATATCTTTGATGCAGGGGTGTGATGGATCAGTTTTTCTGGATGACACCATCACACTTCAAGGAGAGAAGAAAGCACCTAACAACATACATGCCTTGAAAGGATTCAGAATCATCGACAGGATCAAGAACCGCCTCGAGTCCGAGTGCCCTGGAATAGTCTCTTGTGCTGACATCCTTACTGTTGCTGCTAGAGATGCAGTCATCTTGGTACTCATTCATCTACATATCAAATTTTAAGTATAACCCTACCATATTCAGAGTGATGGAGGCCTAGGGCACTAATTTTCGACTTCTCTTGGGCTGAGCAGGTTGGCGGGCCTTACTGGGATGTCCCTCTAGGAAGGAAAGACTCCAAAACTGCAGGCTATGCTCTCACTGAAACCAACCTTCCCACAGCAGACGACAGCCTTCTCTCCATCATTTCCAAGTTCATTTATCAAGGCCTATCAGTCACTGACATGGTGGCTCTTTCTGGTGAGAGCACAACAATCTCAAACAAATTAACAGAATTTAATATTTTTATTTATATATGCTGTCAAAAACCATGTTGTTGCAGGGGCTCATACAATCGGCATGGCTCGCTGCGTCAACTTCAGGAACAGAATCTATGGAGATTTCTCAGCAACCACAGGAGCAAATCCACTCTCACAGCAATACCTACACAAACTGAAATCAGTCTGTCCACCCATAAAAGGATCATCGGATAACAACGAGTCAGCCATGGACTACGTGACGCCAACTTTATTCGACAACTCATACTACCAGACACTCCTCCGAGGAGAGGGGCTGATCAATTCCGACCAAGAACTGTATTCCAGTGTGTTAGCAGTTGAGACGAGGAAGCTTGTCCAAAAATATGCTGAGAATGCAATTGCTTTCTACGAGCAGTTTGCAGAATCCATGGTGAAATTGGGAAATATTACCAACCCTGAGACGTATACTGATGGGGAAGTTAGGCTCAACTGCAGGTTTGTCAACACTTGAGCCACTCATCTTCAATTCTCATCTACTGTCGTAGCATTTCTGGGAAATCAAGAAAATGAGATTTCATGCTTCCCTTATTTAATTAATTTTGTATTCATCAAACACAGATTTCATGTATACGTACACAAAGTCAGTTTCAATCATGTTAAACTAATAGTTATTTTTGGTATATCAATTTCCTTTTTTTATGGGTGCTTCATGCTCACTGAATAAACCAAATTGTTCGTGAGTACTTGGATCTCAATTTGATGAAAACTTGTTTGAACTCGATTACTGAAGCTCTCTTGTTAAACGAATCAAACTCGAGCATCATAGTATTCGACTCATCAACAAACCGTTAGCTAAAGTTAATAAGACATAAAATAATTAATTTTATAGAAGTAATACTTTCACAATTTAAGGATATCAATAATGATAAATCTTTCCAATAATGAAGAAGTTTATATTTGAGCATGAATATTATATTAATTTTGGAAATAAATATTTTTTCTTTAAAAAACAATAATGAATATTTTGAATATATTTCAAAATTTAAAAAGTTGGTTTAGACTCTATTAAAGCTCGATAAAGTTCGTGAACTTTAAAATATTCGATAAAAAAACTCGAAGTTTAAATCAATGAACAAATCAAATTAACTTGAGCACGATTCGACTCGATCCTATTACACCGTTACCCATATTAATTTATATTGTTCTTGCCGAACTCACCAAGTTTTGGTAGTCTTCATTTGGTTTGAATATCTATTATTTAATTAGCTTTTACGAAAAGTGATTAATTGTGGCATTGAAATTCAAACAAATTACAGAACTTGTCTCACAATTATTTTATTCACACCGGAGAATTCTCACGTTTTTACATATTTCATGATCAATTACTTTAACTGAACTATGAATATATTCAATTTGTGTTTTAAACAACTTTCTAAATTTTCTAATGAAAAAAATAGCTTTGAATGCAGTTATCCCTATCCCACATCCATCTAAAATTTAGGTCGAATTAGTGGTGTAAACTAAATGCTATGTTTATAATTAATTGATTATAGGATCTAATTATTTGAAAATTTCCCTCCCTATTTAAAACAATGTTTTCCAATTTTTAAAAATAATCTGATTTAGAGTTTTAGTTGATATATTTTTTGAAATTGTATATGAATTCATTTTTCAATGAGTTTTTGCCCTGAAAATGTAATAAATTAGCTAATTATCTTTCAGAATTGATGATTCGATATAGTTTAGTGGAAGCTTTTATTAATTTTGTAAAAAATTATTACAATGAAAATAAAAAAGAATATAAAATTAGAAAGACGGTTACAAAATGTTATAAAACGACAGAAGTTGCCTCTTTCTAACTCACGCAAATCAACGTTATTTGCGAATCGAAGCTTTTCACCTCAGTCCGCTGCTGAGTTTCCACTAGCAAAATATTTTCGAGCTTCCAACAATTTCTGTAATCAATTTCATATCATTCATCATCTTTGTTTCTTAAAGGTACATCTCATTTTGATGTCATTTGATATTGTTTTTGTCGGCATTTTTTGTTGTTTGCAGTTATCTTTTTGTCGCCTCATATTTTTCTGCGATTTTGTAGACTGTAGTTTTATTCGGATCACCTTGGAATAATTTATCATTAATCAGTCGATCGTGGAAGTTGAGAAAATTTGGAGAAATTAGATAGTTCCTTATTTTTTCTTTTTTTTTTTTTGAATTATTATCATGGTCTGAGTGGAAGATTCTACCAAGATCGCCAAAGGGTATGAAGTTATGTTGTTTTACTAAATTGTAGGAGTGTTTTGGCTTCCTTTCATGCCTTGTTCGTTGAGTGTAGAGGAATTGAGAAAGATCTTTGATGGTTTCTGTTTATACTTATTCTTTTGCAAGATTTTGGATCATCATGCTCAAACTATTCCATGAAAAATTATGATACTGATCATATCCTAATGCTGGTGTAGGCATTTGTGAATAAGACATTTTTAGACTGGAAATGGGAAAGGATTGTGGGGACGATTTGATTAGTGATTTGCCAGAAAGCATCTTAGAAAGCATTCTCACAAGGCTTCCAATTAGGGATGCTGTGAAGACAAGTGTCTTAGCTACTAGGTGGAGGTATAGATGGGCCTCCATGACTCAACTCATGTTCGATGACCGAATTGCAACTAATCTTACTGACAGATTTGTTGTTCAGAAACAGGTGGTGACTTTTATCACCAAGTTTTTGTTACTTCGTGTTCATGATGGTCCGATTCAAAAGTTCTCTATTTCCAGTTCGCGTTTGCAAAATTGTCCTGATGTTTGTCAGTGGCTTCTCCATGTTTCACGGAAAGATGTCAGAGAGTTGGATATTGAATTAGGAGAAGATGAGTGGTTTAGGGCTCCCTCTTGTATTTTTTCGCTTAAGAAACTGGTTCGGTTGGGCCTTGTTCGATGTGAGTTGGCCCGTCCGCCTCATTTCAGAGGCTTCAAGCAGTTGAAACACCTCATTCTTCAGCAAGTTTTGATTCCTCCAGATGATGTTGAACGCCTTATCTCAAGTTGCCCCCAACTTGAGAATCTGACACTTTCATACTTTGATAGCTTAGAGTTAACTATCCGCGCTCCTAAACTTAAGTACTTGATTTTAGAAGGCGAATTCAAGGATTTACGTCTTGCACATACTCCGCATTTGGTTACAGTATCTGTTTCTATGTACTTGACTGATGAAATAGCCGAACACTTCGAACAAAGCTCAGGCTGCAATTTTGACAAGTTTCTTGCTGGTTCTCCCAAGCTTGAGAAGCTGATAGGGCATATATACTTCACCAAGGTATGCCCTCTTACCATTCTTTTTTAAGTGACGCTCTAGGCCCCATTAAAACTCATCAATCCCTTTGCTTTCAGTATCTAAGTATAGGTAGTAGCCGCAGGCATAGACCAATGACTCATCATCATTTGAAGTTTATCGAGTTATATGAAGTTAGCTTTGACGACACGAAGGAAGTCTTGGTTGTGCTTCGGTTGATTGTGAATTCTCCCAACTTGAAGTCGGTCCAAATATCAGTAAGTTGCTCACCATTGCCTTGCAAGATTTATGGTGTTGCCACTGGCAGTTTATTAATGGTACATTGGTTTCTGCAGGGCTCCTCAAATACGTCTCCTACAGCGTGGGAAATTGACTATAAAGCTTTGGACAAAGATTTCACTGATAAATTCACACTTCATGAGCTGAAAACTGTGAAGTTGACTGATATCTCTGGTGTGCCGCTTGAAATGTTATTTATAAGGTTTCTTCTCGAGAACTCGCCTGGTCTTGAAGAAATGAGCATTACACCTAGTTCATGCATGACAGATGGAAGATTGCCTTTGTTGATAAATTTGGTGAGCTTTCGGCGTGCTTCTCCACGAGCATCCATCGTTTTTTGTTCATGAACCGATATGATCTGTGCTGTGAATGTTGCATAACAAACTTCACTTTGCTTTTTAGCTGGCCTTCATGCCTCTTATTGGAATGTGAAGGTTAGCATTTGCCTTGCAATTATGCTCTGTTTATAATAATTCCATTTTGCTCTGAATGTAAGTAAAAGAGAAGGCTGGTGCCACCATTAATACAGTGATGCAGAATAATTTTTGGTTCAGATACCAATTTTGCTTTTCTTTGATTACTGCTTTTTTTAGTTTGTTATTACAACATTATTGTTAATGCAGCCATGTCGACAGCATTATTGTCTCGTCTTACAACCTTGGATTTCGAAGAACCCCACTCAGCATGATCATATTGCTATGAAATTTACATAAGTCTCCCAAAAAAAAAAAAAAAAAATTAGCAGAAAGTTGCTCGAGACTGATTCTATACAGTCAAGACTTTCTTCATCCATCACTCTCCATATCAAACACAACTGTACAACATCGTTTCATACAACTCTTGTGTTTTGCCTAGATTTCTGGTGTTTCCACCTTCCGAATTTCGAGTATACCGTCATCTAGGGCCAGAGAGCTCCATTGCCTGAACAAGCAATGAAGAATCGTCTGTGAGATCAGAGTATCTTTCTGAAGATGAGAACTCATTAGCCCTGCATCTTGTTGCCTCTGCTCTCTGTGAAGCTTCCCATTTCTCCGCAAGCCCGTCTCCTTCGAGCATCCTAACCACCTCAGACATCTTCGGCCTATGCAGGGGAAGGTATTGGGTGCACAGCAAAGCTACCTGCACCATCTCCTCAAGCTCGATCCGGTCATAGTGGCTCTTAAGATCCTTGTCAACTAGCATGTCTAGCTTCTTTTCTTGATGAATCTTCTTCACCTGGAAAAAAGGCATAGTCTTGTGCTTGTCAGAAAAAGACACAGAATCTGCATAGCATGAAAGTAAGACTTGTAGTAAGCTTGTGCTCACCCAATCAAGCATGGCTCCTTTCTGGTTTGCTGCTTTGCCAAATTCTAGAGCTCTCTGGCCAGTGATCAGTTCCAGCAGAAGAATCCCAAATCCAAAAACATCTGTCTTCTCCGAGGATTGGCCCGTGGACAAGTATTCCGGTGCTATGTGGCCTACCGTGCCACGGACTGCAGTTGTAACATGTGAATCACGATGGTCAAGAAGCTTTGCTAGCCCGAAATCACCTACCACAGCTTCACAGCAGTCATCAAGCAATATATTTGCTGCCTTAACATCTCTGTGGATGATCTTTGGATCACATTGCTCATGCAGGTACAGCAAACCCCTTGCTGCTCCCAATGCTATCTTTTTCCTAGTACTCCAATCCAAGGGTGGTTTGCCTGTCAGCACGACAGACATACCGATATCAGTTGCGAGTCATTCTCGTATTGATCAAACACAGGGATGTAATAACCAGGTGATGTACCTTTGAGGCGTGAGGCAACACTTCCATTCGACATGTAAGGATATACCAAGAGCCTCTCTGTTGGAGTGATGCAGAAGCCGTAGAGTCGAAGGAGGTGTCTGTGCACAGCAAGGCTGATCATCTCCACCTCTGTCTGAAACTGAATCTCTCCTCCAGAGTTGTTACCATCTTTAAGTCTCTTCACTGCTACCACTGTTCCATCATGGAGGTAACCCTTGTAGACATTGCCGAAGCCGCCTTTTCCGAGGATGTATTTGCTGCTAAAGTTGTGTGTTGCAGCTTGAAGCTCTCTAAATTGGAATCTTCTTAAATTGCCTAGGCACACCTCTTCATGATGTTGTTCTGAAATTTGAACAAAGAAAAAGATGGTTCTTGATGAGAAGAGAGGTACGGTTGCGGTTGCTTTAACAAGGGATTGCTTCCATGTTACCATTGACATCGAAGAATATCTGCTTGTTGTGCTTGTGCCTCCACCACAGCAGAAAACCAAATCCAAGAATCAGCAGGCAGATGCAGCCGAGGCTGGACCCGAATGCTAGCACGACTTTACGGCTCGTGGGCCTTGCTGATGGCTGAGAAACTTCATCAATGGATAGACAAGAAAAGATGAATGATCTTGAATAGTTGGATTCCATACAATAGTTGGTTTGAGGAATTGTGAGCTCTTACTTTGTGAATTAGTTTGAGAGAAGGAAAGAGGCATTGGTGCAGTTCCATTACAGTCTGGCTCATTGCCAGTTGCACATATCATGGGATTTCCTAAAACACTGTAACAATTGAAGGTATAAAACATGAAAATCAACAAAAACATCAAGGAGGAGTGGAACTCATTCCTCAGAAACTTACTTGAATGTTTTTGCAATGCGTCTTGGCATTGGCCCACTCAAATTGTTGAATGACAAGTCCCTGAAACATCATACAGAAACAGTAAGAAATCTTGATCTAGTGTTGCAGTAAATAATCCATGTGAAAAATGGTGTTGGAATTTTACAGAAAGGTCAGCTGTGTCATGTTGCCAAAAGCCTGAGGAATAGGTCCTGAGAGACTATTATTGTTCAACCTCCTGTTTCCAGAGAGAGAGAGTTGATGAAATGAAGAAAAGTAAAGACGACTGAGATTTTGATGCATATGTGCTTACAGGTATAGAAGGCTATTGAGGTGAGACAAAGATGGAGGTATCTCTCCTGTGAGCTTGTTGCCTGAAAGATCAAGTTCTTGAAGTTTAGGGAGCTTTCCCAACTCTGCAGGTATTGGCCCTGATATGTTATTGTCCTGCAACAGCCTGCAAACAAGGAACTCTGATCAATACGAGCTACCGTTGGAATGCTTGACACAGTTGCAGATAGATAGATACTCACACACTTGTGAGGTGTGTCAAGTTCCCAATACTGCGTGATATTGTCCCAGACAAGCCTTGGCTTGGGATTGCTCTGCAACAACATACATCATGCATAAATATCTTGAAGCATATCACACAGAGAGAGAGAGAGAATAGCTTACAGTGTAACAACAAAAGAATCATGAGAGCAACCAACTATAGTCCAGCCACATGGATCAACATAATTCTCATCCCAGTGCAGAACTCCATGGGGATCAACCAGAGACTTCTTGATCTCCATCAAAGCCACCACTGCAACATTTTAAACACTATTATTCAAATTCTTCATGGTACTAAAATACTCAAATAAAAGAGTCTGACCTTCCAAGTTGACACCATTAGGTGTGAGCATAGCAGTACCACATGACCAAACACACAAGACAGCCACAAACAAGAAAATTCTTCCCATTGAAGGAAAACCAGAAACCCCAACAACAAATCACCCTTATTTTGTCTGAACCCAAAAAAAAGAATTCTGATGGGATTTTTCAGTTTCTTGCTAGTTTCAAGAAAATCCTTCGAAACTGCTATGTCAGAATTGAAGAGAGATTAACGAGTAGCATGCCCTCCACTCTGCCCATCAAAGTTGCAAGAAAAGAATATATAGAAAGCCAATTTATCATTTTTAAATAACTAAATAATTTCGCTAAAGCAAAATCCCTCCAATCATGCTTCTGCTTAGCGGGGATTTTTCTTTTGGTTTCTTTCGCTTTTTAAATTCCAGCATCAAAGAATTTAAACTGTAAAGCAAAGCTGATGTACACATTTCTCACACCACTTTGAGGTTACATTTTAAATAATCCTATCATACTTTTTCTTTTTCTTTTTTTTTTGAACTCCTTTTTTCTTGAAAATATTCGAATATTATTAAACCCTTTTCTTATTTTCTTACAAACATAAAATGATTCAACCTGAAAAACTATGCCACTCAGAGAAAAACACAGGCTGAGGAAGATGGGTACAATCGTGCGTTGGATTTTGATTTGTTTGGATGGAGTGTAAGAAAGAGAAAACATGCGTATTGGGATTTGGCTTCGCCATTTGGATTTTACTAAATTTCTGGTCTGAGTCCACTGTTTGTCGCTTACATGCAATTTGATTTTAGAAACAGTATAATAATAATAATAATAATAATAATAATAATAATAATAATGTTTCTAAATAAAGATTAAACATGCACAGACTCTCACACGAAAGCGTTTTGGACTCAACTGCACAAAATGTTAAGGATTTCCAGCAACAATTTCTTGCTAATTTTCTGGGATTTGTTAAATTTTAATTTCAAGTTGTGAAATCAACATTATAAGTCAATAAGGGTTGTAATGGAACATCAAATAACTAAATGTATGAATTAAGTTTTATTAAGGTTTTTTGATGAAATTCGAAACTCATAATGTTGAATTATGTTAAGCAACAAGCAGCCATCAAACAAAAATTTATGCATAAAAATTATTAAATGTGACGCAAGATTTACATCTCATAATGGAAGCGCACCAATGTCGGAACATGATGTCTCAACCTTTTTAGAGCACAAACCCGTGACTAATTAAAATCACATCAACTTTGCTTACTAAACAAAAAACATAAATAAATAAATAAAAAATCAAATAATCTATGTTATTATTTATTTCAATAATAGAGGAAGACAAATTAAGGGATTTCGCGCTTTGAAATCTTATTTATTTCGTAATTTTTTAGAAGGCTAGCTGTATGTATGGTTTTTTACTTGTTTTATTTGTTTTATTATTATTATTATTATATTTTTTTGCTTCATACTTGTTTTATTTGTTAGTGGTTAAGGTTTGGTAGCAGCAAATGCTTACAGTAGGCAATGTGAAATGTGAACTATTATGATAATATAATATTAATGGTATAGTTAATTTTAGTTATTTTCAATACTTTTACTCTATTACTAATATGATGTAGTCTTGGTAGAGATTTGAGCATTTATGTTGGTGGCAAAAGAAATTAATGGAACCAATTATGTACTCCGTCTCAAATTAATAGTCTTGAAGTGAAATGACACAGTAATCAATGTTTGTAAGTTAGTGAAATTAATATTTTATTGGTGAATGTAAAAAATTTATCATTTTAGAAAATGAGACAAATAAAAAAAAAATAATTGAACTAATAAATTAGGACCGGTGAAGTATAAAATGGGTAGTGTTAATAAAAGTAAGTGGGGAATAAATAAAGTTTATGGAGAGAGAGAGGGGATTTAAGTGGGCATAAAAGGCTAGAATCTTGAGATTTGTCATATAAGTATTTGGACATGCAATTTTTATTCTCGTCTCTCATTCTATATTTAAAAACATCTAAGATTTAGAGATCAATCTTACTATTCATCATACAAAAAAATGTTCGCAGTGGAGCGGATTCCCATTTCCCATTCATCCAAGAATTTGCTTTTGGTTATGCTACCTTTTCTTGATGCCTAAAAAAGCTTAATCGCAATCATTTATTTATGGACACCCAAATTAGTTGGATTTCTATTCTTACTAAATGATGATGCGATGCCTTTGGTCTAGTCACAAAAATATGTAAGTAATGTGCTAATTGAGATATCTAGGGGTATTTAAGTAATTGTACAAGTTTTACACGTGCATTGTGATTTGTGGACATGGGTCAATGGAACTTTGAATTCACCAATCATATAATTTAGGGTATTATGGATTTATTACTTAAATAGATATTGTTAGTTGTTAATTTTAGATTTAAAAGACTATTTTCAATTTAAAATCTAAGAGTTTTCAATCAATTCATAAGTTTTTTTTTTAATTTCTTTTTTAATTTTTTAAGGGATAATACATTTCATTAACTAAATCTTGTGAAACAAGATTACAAATCCATTGGGAAATCAGATTCTTATATGACAACATCATTACAATCAGCTCTGAAGATGGCGATGTGTGCAACTGAATTTGCTTCCCTTCTCATGTGCGATATTTAGTAATAGAGTTTCCTTTCAATTCATCTATGATATCTGCTAAGTAGGAAGAAAGCCAAGGTGACGATCCATCGACTTTTATCAATTTATACATAGCTGTAATGGAATCCAAATAAAGCTCAACTGGTTTCGCTCCGATTCTCAAGCACAATTCAACTCCATAGATTGCAGCCAAAACTTCTGCTTCAGTCACACAAGTCGGTTTATCAATTGATTTAGCCATAGCTGCCACAATGTTTCTTTGATCATTTAGAATAATCAATCCAATATTGAAACATCGACTAAAAAAAGTCGCATCGAGCATCAACATCAATGCGAAAACTTCCTTTGTTCGACCGAACCCACACTCTATCCCCATTCTGCAAATTTGTCCCAAAAACAGACTGCACACATTTATTAGCAACCTTTAATCTTTCAAGAAAATCCACAGCTTTTGAAATTGAAATGTTTTTTTCCCAGATTTCCCATGCTTAAAGTTGCATAAGTTTGGAGATTATATAATTCTCAATTCATGATCTCAAAATAAGATAATACTGCATATGTCTTGAATTCAAACGCATGGTTCAAATACTAATACACTGTGTTGATAATACTCCAACAATTTACAAATGTTGTAATAGATTTATTGATTTAGTTTCTGTTTTGTTTAATTTTTATACACATCCAAGTTGAGTAATTACTTTGTGCTTGTTATGGATATGGATTATTTATGTAGTTCCATGATAATATAATATGCATTTTAGGTAAATATTACATTGAGAAAATATGTAATTTTATCGCCGAACTTGTGATCTATTCTCAAATTATAAAATTGTTTGAAATATAACAATTTGATATTCAATAACAAAGTCTTGATATGAAAAATAGAAAAAATGAGATCATTCCAAAAACATCATTTCGATCTCCAAAGATTTAAAGAAAAAAAAAAGTTTGGGTCTTTAATGGAGTTGTATTACCTTTATTTTATTCTTTGTCTATAAAAAGACTTGCTTAAATAAAACCTTAATAATCCACATTATTCTTTGGAACTCAAAATCTTTGGAAAGGGAATGCGCTCAAAGCTCGAGTTTTCTTGTTAGTTAGATAAGGTATTTCAATTCCAAAAAAAAATGGAGTCTAGGTTGGCTTTGTTAATATGGGGCTCATGAACAAAGATAAATAAAAATATCTTATATGAGGCAAAAATTCATGCGAGATGATTTTTTTTTTTTGTGAGACCACGAAATATTTTGAATAAATGTACTTTATTTTACATACATTCTGTAAATGATCGGAATTTCCTATGATGTATGTCAGGCTTCAGCATAGTAAATTAAATGATTGGAATGCACCATAAAATGCATCATTTAGTTTATTCTCCGAATGTACATTTTGAATAAAATATATTATATATAAATGTATTCCACAATGTAAAATGAATTTAAAATGAGATACGCTCAAATGCCTCACTATCTTTAGAAAACATACGAGATTCACTCTTTATATAAATATGTAGCATTTTGAGTCAAAAGTATCCGAACACTATCAAAATACAAGAAAAGAGAACCTTAATAAAATCTTTTGTAAACAACTTGACATTTGAAGAATTAACACCAAATTAAAAAACTTCAAATTGAGAGAGTTTAGAGAAATTCAAATTGAGCCGCATAAGAAAATCTCATTTTCACTTTTAATAAAATAAATATAAAATGTGTTATATTATTTGGATATAAATTATGTGTTCAATATTTTTAATCTCATTCTCTAGAAAAAACTCCAACCAGACTCATACCCAAGTTAATTCGTACTTAAGAAAATTGATTAAAATCAAATTTGATAAATTAGCTAATTTGGAAATACTAACAAATTAGTTAATTTGGGACTGTTGAGAAGAATTACCCAAGTGAGCTACTCCAAGGACTGAGAGGAAATTAGCATATTTAAATGCAGTGGACGACACTTCCTCGTATTGGGCAATTCAACATAAAAATTGAAAATGAAAAGTGCTGAAGTTGCTGCGCCAATCAGGCTACGAGAATCCAGAACTCATCTCAAGGCGGAATCTATGGGATCGAGTTGGACAAAGGAATGAAAGGTGCTAAATATGGAAAGAGCGTATCAACTGAGATCTGGGCATGTTCCCTGCGTGGAATTGATAGTTTCTGTACGTGGCGAATAGGGCTTAGTATAAAATCCATAAATACCATTTACTTTAGACCAGTTCATAATGTATGTTTTAACTCTTATCTTTTGTGGAATCAACATTTTATATTTCCGGTGAGGAACCGAACCATTGTAGTATTGAAGGTTCCTATTTCCTCAATAATATTATGAAGTGTTGTAATTCATCTATCTTTAATTTTCTTATTTATTTTATGTCTAGCTAAATGCCCTGTTCGGGGTGAATGAATTAATTTCGAGAAGCTGAGATATAGAATGTGAGGTTTCAGGATTTCTAACTTGGTCGAAGGCAAGTCTGTCTCTGTTCATCATCCTTCTTTCTTGTTCTATTCCCAGGAATTTCCGAGTCTCTAGCAAGCCAATCCATTTGGGCTATTCTGGATGGCTACCCCAGTAGGTAAGGGGTAGGAAGGGTAATGCTAGGTTGAGCCAGACAGGAAACTAGTGTTGTTACCCTAGTATTAGAATGGGTTCCCAAATCCTAATGCAGCTACAAAAGCACTAGGGTTAGGATGACCAACTACAATAAAAGGGGAATTAGGCAAATTCAAACTGTTTCCCACATCTTAATGTTACTACTTTGCACTGCTCTTTTCCTCCTGTAGGATTTTCAGTATTGCTAGGCAAAGTACCTTGAGGTTTGCTGCAAATTTCATTGGCTAGTTGCCCCCATTTGTACTTCCAAATCCCTTAATGAAGATGCTTGACTCTGTATCAAAGCATCTAGACTTTCCAGCCTCAATTCATTCTGAGTCATAAATTCTTTCATCATCTCTTCCATAGACTTCTCAGGTTTGACAGGTGGTGCATCCAAACACTGCTGAGTTGTTTGTTGTTGATTCGGTCCTCCAGCTTTATGATGTTCTCGTGCTTTAGCATTGTTATTTCCTTGCCCAAACCAAGAAAGATTTGGATGATACCTCCATCTTGGGTTATAGGTATTGAATATGGATTATTCCCTTGATGGTATTGATTCTTATTGCCCATATAACAGATAAAAGCTGGATTAGATGGAAATTCCTCAAATATGTGCCCATCTCCACTGTAAATGCAATTGAAGGCAACATTTGCTTCACTTGGTATAGCAGTTACCATAACCTGACTTGTATTGTTTTTAATTGCATTCTCAAAGCCTCCACTTGTGCTGTCAAAGCTTGCATAGGATCAACTTCCAGAACTCCTGCTACTTTTGGGGTGGAAATAGATGCTGCCCTTGAATTTGACCAGAACTAATTGTTTGTAGCAACATTGTCTGAAATTTCACAGGCTTCATTATAAGTTTTATCCAGTAAAGCTCCTCCTGATGTGGCATCAATCACCATTCTTGAATTTGCGTTCAATCCCTACACAACACAAATACCACAAAACACGAAAACAAGACAAAAATAAATGAAAAACATATGATATGAGTGTAAAATGAACACAAACAAGCATGCACACACATCGAATAATAGGTCATTTTACACACATATCAGTCCACCAACACCTTTCGCAAGATCTTGAATCCCCTCAAAAGCTTGGCTTGTTTGCTTTTGATATCCAGCAGCTCCACCAGTAAATTTTCCAGATTCACCTCAATTTCAGTAAGCCTTGCTTCTTGAGTCCTTGGTTGAGCAGCAGAATGGCGCCTTTTCAGGTATTGGATATTGAAATATTCCTTCACAACTCTCTTGGACTCATCATCATGAAAGGGCACTCCATCTTTCTTGCCAAAGCTCTGAAATCAGAGAAGAACAGAAAAGTGGACATGTCTTTTTTATGCTTGGTAGGCAAAGGAGTCCACAACAAACATAGCAATATCGATTGGATCTCCCTTCATGATGGCTTCTACCATAAGGATTCGATCTTGACTAACCACAGTGTTGTGTGTGGTGGGACTGATCTTGTTCTTCAAAAAGTGCAACCACAAGTTGGCCTCAGTATTTATAAACTTTGAGAAAACTGTCAGATTGTCCATCCATTTAGCACCCTGTATTCCCACAATGTGCAAAGCTTCATCCAGCTATTCTCCGGTCGGCGAGGTGTACAGGTCTATAAATTTATCAGTTTGTGGTGGATGTATACCATAGATGATACGATCATTGCCCGAAAGTTTAGATCGCAGCCCAGGAACTCGAACGATTCGACTTAGACACGACATGGAAGCAAACTTAAATTGATAATATGGGAAGATCCAACACCTTTGGATTCGAAAACTTTCAAGTACTGTAGTCCAGATTGAGATCTCCTACGACCCAAAAAGTAAATTAATCTAACAACGATGGATATAAATGAAGACACCACAAACGGATATATCAGTCCGATTGATTAGTAAAAATTGAAATCCTAATTGATGAGTAGAATTTCAAAATTTGAGCTTTCATAATAAAGGAGAAAACCTCACAAATCTTATTAAACTAAAAACTGAATAATTTGTTCCATAACAATGTCTATATATAGGCAACTCAAATCCCTAATATAATAAGGAAATTAATAATAAATGTAGAAAATCGAAAATCAATGTAGAAAATTCAAAAATTATAATAAAAGAAGACCTAACATATTGTTTCAAACTAATCACTACACATAATTAAATTAATAATTTTTGGGCCTTCGTTTAATTCTTCAACCAACGTTGATCTCTTGGAAATATTTGCAGCCCAAATGTCTTTAATTAACAAATTCAATCCAGCTCATGAAGTCCTTACTCGAGCACTAGTCATCGGCCCACTCGGAATGTAAATTGGATCGTCTCTCACAACTGCTACTTGGGCTCTATCATTCCCCTCCTCTTCAAGAGGATTTGTCCTCAAATCCAAGTTGTCTCCTACATCAAAAGGACTTATATCCGCAACATTAAGCGTAGCACTAACATCATACTCACCTGGTAAGTCCAATTTGTATGCATTATCATTCACTTTCTCCAATACTTTGAAGGGACCATCTCCACGAGGTAACAACTTCAATCTCCACTGCAAAGGAAACCTCTCCTTTCTCATATGCAGCCAAACCCAATCTCCAAGCTCAAACAACACCTTCTTGTGCCCTTTGTTTACTTGCTTGACATACAGCTCAGTATGAAGCTCTATGTTCTGCCTTGCCTTCTCATGAATCTGCTTCACAAAATCAGCTCTTTTCTGCCCATCAAGGTTAGGAAACTCTTGCACAGGTAATGGAGATAAATCCAAATGAGTCAAAGAATTAAAACCATACACAATCTCAAAAGGTGAAAACTAAGTAGCAGAATGAACTGAACAATTATAAGCAAACTCAACATGAGGCATACATTTTTCCCAATTCCTAATATTCTTTTTAAGTACTGTTCTCAACAATGTAGACAAAGTCTTATTCTCTACCTCAGTTTGACCATCAGTTTGTGGATGACAAGTAGTAGAAAATAATAGATTAGTTCTTAACTTACACCACAAGGTCTTCCAAAAGTAGCTCAAGAACATAGAATCTTTGTGAAAAACAATGGTCCTAGGAATATCATGCAATCTCACTACTTCCCTAACGAACAAATCAGCAACATGGGATGCATCTTCATATTTATGACAAGTAATAAAATGAGCCATCTTAGAAAACCTATCAACAACCACAAAAATAGAACCACTACCACGCCCAGTACGTGGCAAACCTAGCACAAAATCCATAGAAATATCAACCCAAGGATAGGCAATGGGGTATACAATCTATGAGAACTAGACCTAGACTTAGCCTGTTTGCAAGTAATGCATCTACCACAGATCCTCTCAACATCATGTTCCATGTAAGGCCAAAAGAAATGCTCATGCAACACAACCAAAGTCTTAGCAATACCAATATGGCCCATTAAACCACCACCATGTGACTCTAACAACAATAACTCACGTAGAGAACACTTAGGAATGCACAACTTATTTCTCCTAAACAAAAATCCATCATGCCTAAAGTATTCACCACTTGTAGATGTCTCACATGCAGCATATACATCACCAAAATCCTCATCAGAAGCATAAAAACTCTTAATGCACTCAAATCCAAACAACTTAGCATCTAAAGTGGAGATTAAGGCATACCTCCGAGACAATGCATCAGCCACCACATTTTTCTTTCCTTGCTTGTATTTGATGACATAAAGAAAGGTCTCTACAAAGTCGATCCACTATGCATGTCTCTTATTCAGCTTGTGCTGCCCCTTCAAATGGTTCAGCGACTCATGATCGGTGTTAATAATGAGCTCCTTAGCCCACAAATAATGCTGCCACGTTTTCAAAGCTCACACTAAGGTGTAAAACTCCTTATCATAGGTAGGATAGTTCAACGTTGCACCATTCAGCTTCTCACTAAAGTATGCCACGGGCCTCTTCTCCTGCATCAACGCAGCACCAATGCCAACTGCAAAAGCATCACATTCAATCTCAAAAGTCTTAGAAAAGTTAGGAAGAGATAATCGGGGCATGTGTCAACTTATACTTCAGCAATTCAAAAGCCTTCTCTTGTTCTTCTCCCTATCTGAACTCCACATTCTTTTTAATCACTTCAGTCAACGGGGCTGCAATGCTACTGAAATGTGGTACAAAATGCCTATAAAAGCTCGAAAGTCCATGAAAACTCCGAACATCGCCAATGCTCTTAGGTTGCAGCCACTCCTTGATAATTCTTCTCTTCTCTTCATCAACCTGTACTCCATCTGTACTAACAACAAAACTAAGAAACACAAACTTATCCGTGCAAAAGATGCACCTTTTCATGTTAGCAAACAATCTCTCCCTGCGAAGGACATCCAAACCAGGCCTTAAATACTCAATGTGATCATCATAACTAGTACTTTAAATCAGAATATAAGCTCTCAAAACATGGTTCATGAGAAGCATAAGCGTGCGAGAAGCATTAGTTAAACCAAAAGGCATGACTAACCACTCATACAAACCAAGTTTAGTTATAAAAATAGTTTTCCACTCATCTCCCTCCATAATCCTAATTTGATGATATCAACTTCTCAAATTAATCTTAGAAAACACACAAGAACCATGCAACTCATCTAACATATCATCTAAACGAGGGATAGGATGGTGATACTTAACCGTAATATTGTTGATAGCACGACAGTCGTAGCACATCCTCATGGTTGAACCTTTCTTGGACACAAGAAAAATTGGAACTGCATAAGGACTTAAACTCTCCCTCACGTGCCTCTTGGCCAGCAACTCTCCGATCTACCTCTCCAATTCCTTTGTCTCCTCTGGGCTGGTTCGGTAAGCTGCACTGTTCGGAAGGGTTGCTCTAGGCACAAAATCAATCTGGTGTTCAATCCCACGAATGGGTGGCAGTGCGACTGAGGTATCATCTGGAATGACATCCACAAAATCCTGCAAAAGAGAGGAAATAGAAGGGGGTAGAGAATCAGGAATGTTAGTTAAAATCAGGTTCTCCTTGTAGATTAACAACACCAATATTTTCTCCTCCTGAACCGCCCACTTCATATCCCCAACCCTAGCTAGAAAATATTGATGCACCACCCCTTTCTCCTTATTATCTCGTGGCTGCACCTCTACACCCGACTCCTTCTGCAACTGGACTTGATCCTCTTAGACTTGTTTAGTGATTAGAGGAACAAGTGAAATCTTTTTCTGCTTGTACTCGAAGGAATACTTATTCTTGAAGCCATCATGCTTCACACGCCTATCAAACTGCACGGACACCCCAAAAGTATATGACTCGCCTGCATAGGAATCACATCACACAACACCTCATCCTCATATTTTACTATGCAAAACGACACCTTGACTTGCTTCACTACTTTGATGACGCCACTATCATTCAGCCACTGCAGCTTGTATGGTATAAGGTGCTTCATCATCGGTAACCCTAGTTTCTTCACAATCGATTGACTCGCCACATTGGTGCAACTGCCTCCATCTATAATCATGCTGCAGACCTTATCGTTGATATGACAATGTGCATGAAAAATATTCTCCCTCTGCTCTACATCTCCGGCTGTAGGCTGGGCATTAAAAGCCCTTCTCATCACAAAATTCAGCGATGTAGGCACCTCAATTGTTTCTTCATCCTCATCAGGATCATCCAATTCAGGCATCTCTGGATCAGTATCCTCATGAGTAACAACCTCTCCATCATCCCGAATTACCATCACTCTGCAATATGGGCAATCGTTAGTAGTATGCCCAAAACCCTGACACTTATAACACTTGCGATCTCTATTCCGAGTTTCAGCGGCAACATATTTACTTTGAACTGCAGAATCTGACCTGGGCTTCACAAACTACTTCTTCTCCCCTCGAGGTTGCTCCTCCTTCCACGTAGCTCATTTTGGTGTGGAACCACTTCCAGTCAGGTATTCTCTCCAGCCTGTAGGGTTCTGCCTGGTATTACTATCGTTGCCCTCCTCTTGAGCTGCCCCTAAAAAAAAACCCCCAAACTTTAAACTTCACATCGAATTCACAAAAATTAAAATCACGGACATTAACAAGGTAGGGTGTTTTTTGACATCATTTTTCAAGAATTGCTATGCAAGTGTACCAAAACTACTGCAAAGAACAAGCATAGATCCCTAATAGCACATCAATACCCCCAAAAACATCTTGCCCAAACAATTTTCCAACAAAAAAATATTGCCCACGACTAGACAACTATTCAGAAACGTTCAACTTGTATAAAGTGATAACCCTTACCGGATTTCTTGCATGCATCCGTAAGACTGTCAAACCAAACTCCAGAAAGTGTAGAACAATAAAAGAAAATGAAGAAATACTCACATTTTTAATGACGATTTTGACTCTTTCGACACAGGGCCTCTGCACGTACAATTTTTCACAAATGCATAATAGGGAAAGAAAATGATTTGTTTTAAAACTAACACAAATTATATAGATTACCAAATTAAGCTTAAGAGGCATGTTTAACGAGGAAACCTTTCGAAATTCCTTCGATAGAACACAATTTTTTATTTTAAAAAGAAACTAGCCACAAACCGCTAGTTTTCAGTGCTCACATCACCTGTGTTGCCCTCCAACGGCTAGTTTTCAGCCACGTTTCCATGTCTCTGCAAAAATTACCATATATTACTGCATCGCTAATAAAGTTTCCATATTTCAAATAAAAAACTATAATAAAAAGAAAAGTCATCCTGTGAAAATTAATTTTAACTAACACAGAAGATTAAAATTAATCCTAAAACTATGTACATGCTACTCACAGGTTGTAGCATAACAGGTCAGCACTTAAACAAATTTAACTAGGCAGAAAATTAAAATTAAACTAAATGCATAAAAATTCAAAGTAATGTCCTGAGCCATCATCACATGAATCATCTAGTCCTCATGATGACCCAAGGTACCTCTCCTTCACGGTTCTTCAAAATGAGTAGAAGCCTTCTCTCTTTCAATGGTGGAACCATGATATTGCTTTACCTTTTGACCGTTCACTTTGAATGTACTTCCAGTGTTCTCATCCTTGAGATCCACTGCTCTATAAGGATACACTTTCACAATAGTGAAGGGACCTGACCATCGAGACTTCAATTTTCCAGGGAAGAGTCTCAATGGAGAGTTGAATTAAAGCACTTTCTGTCCCTCTTCCAAAGTTCTATTTGAGACCCTACTGTCATGCCACTTCTTAACTTTTTCCTTATATAACTTGGCATTCTCATAAAATTGCAGCCTCAAGTCGTCCAACTCATTCAACTGCAATAACCTTTTATGCTCCAGTTCCAAAGGCAAATGACATACCTTCCCAAAAGCCAATCTGTAGGGAGACATCCTCAATGGAGTCTTATAAGTTGTTCTGTAGGCCTACAGAGAATCATTCAAATGCTTGGACCAATCCATTCAAGTAACATTCACCACTTTCTCCAAAACACTTTTACCTCCCTGTTAGAAAGCTCTGCTAAGCCATTAGTCTGTGGATGATATGCAGTGGAAACTCTGTGATTGATATTATACTTGGACAACATGGCAGCAAACTTTTGTTGATGAAGTGGGTACCTTCATCATTGATAATTGCACGAGGAGTCCCAAATCTAGTGAAAATGTTCTTGTAGAGGAACTTCATTACTGTGGCAGTATCATTATGTGCACAAGCACATGCTTTTACCTATTTGGACACGTAATCTACTGCTAACAGAATGTACTCATTTCCAAAAGATGATGGGTATGACCCCATGAAATCCATTCCCTATACATCAAACAACTCTACTTCAATTATGTTATTCAGTGGCATTGCATTTATGGCTGGTAAAGTTCCTACCCTCTGACACCTGTCAAAATTTTTGACAAACTCAAAAGCATCCTTAAACACTCCAAGCCAGAAGAAACCAGATTGAATTACTTTTGCTAGAGTCTTCTGTCCACCAAAATTCCCTTCATATGCTAAAGAATGACATTCAATCAGAATTGATGGAATATTGTACTCTGGCACACATCTTCTGAAAACTTGATCAGGACGCAATCTATACAAGGTTAGATCCTCCCAGTGGTAGAACTAGGCATCAAGCAAAAGTCTCTTCAATTGTTGTCCATACAGTACATATGGTTTTCTTCCAGTTGCCAAATAGTTAGAAAAATCTTCAAACCATGGTGCTTTATCACTACAAGTCATCAACTGTTCATGTTATAGAAATCGAAAAATGAAGATTACAAGGCTAACTTTTATTTTATTGATAATATTTGTTTCTGCAAAACTGTAGATATTTTATACAAAAAATAACAAACTTTCATAAGAGTTACACCACTTGGCATTTGAAAATTTTAAACTAACTTTTAGAAGAGTCCAATTGCTTCACTGTGTCAACTGCTGATATGCAGTTAATTATGCATCAGTTCCCCCCTTAACTGCATATTTCACCACCTTCATTTCTACTTCAACTCTTCTAAGTTCCATTATAGAACTTCCCTTGAAAGCTTTTCAGACCAACTGAATCAATACACCATGTAAATTTCACAGATGCTAATGGTTTTGTCAGCATATCTGCTGAATTCTCAAGAGTAGAAACTTTCTCCACTTTAACCACTCCTTTTTCAACCATATCTCTGATGAAGTGATGTTTAACATCTATATGCTTTGACCTTTCATGCTACACTTGATGTTTTACTAGATGAAGAGCTGATTGACTATCACATTTAATCAAAACATGATCCTGTAAGATGCCAATCTCCTTAGCAATCCCCATTAGCCACATACCTTCCTTTATAGCTTCATTTATAGCAATATATTCGGCCTCCGTTGTGGATAAAGCAACTACAAATTGCTGAGATGATTTCCATGTAATTGTTGTACCATACATAGTGAAATTGTAACCTGATTGAGACTTTCTGTTATCCACATTTCCAGCATAATCGGAGTCGACAAAACCAACTATAGAATTTGCTTGATAGTTATTATTTTTAGAAAATACTAATCCAAGATCTGATGTGGCCTTCAGATACCTCAAGATACATTTCAAGGCTTCCCAATGTTCCCTTCCTGGATCTGACATATATGTGCTAACAACACTCAAAGCATATGCTATGTCCGGTCTAGAACAAATCATGGCATACATAATGCTTCCAACTACACTAGCATATGGAACTCCAGTCATCAGCTTCCTTTCATACTCATTCTGTGGTTTCTGACTTTCTGAAAGTTTTATTCCTTGAGACATAGGCAGTAACATACCTCTTGACTGATCCATGTTGAATCTCTGCAGCACTTTTAGAATATAATCTGTTTGTTGTAATATCAGGCTACCTTTATCTCTATCTCTCAAAATACCCATTCCCAAAATCCTCTTAGCATTCCCAAGGTCTTTCATTTCAAATTCCAGTTTCATCTCGCTCTTGACAGCCTCAACCTGAGACTTGGATACTCCTGCAATAAGCATGTCGTCCACATACAATACAAGATAAACCATATCATTTTTTGCAACTTTTTCATGTAAACACACCTGTCATATTATGACTTGTAAAACCCAATCTTCACCATATACTTATCAAACCTTTGATTCCACATCCTGGGACTTTGTTTTAACCCATATAGTGACTTCTTTAACAAGCATACCTTGTTAACATTCCCTTGTTTCTGGAATCCATCAGGTTGCAACATTTATAATTCTTCTTCTAACTCACCATGTAAAAAAGCAGTCTTTACATCTAATTGGTGAAGCTCTTGATTATTTTGTACCACCACTGATAAGAATAATCTAATTGAGTTGTGTTTTACTACAGGCGAGAATACTTCTGAGAAGTCGATTCCTTCTTGTTGTGTGTATCGCTTTGCAACCAATCTGGCCTTGTATATTATCTTCTCACCACTTTCAGTCACTTCTAACTTCTTTTTAAAAACCCATTTACATCCAATACATTTTTTGTCCTTTGGTTAATCCACTATAACCCAGGTTTTATTCTTGTCAAGAGATGCCAATTCTTCCAGCATAGCCTCATACCAGAACTTCCTTTCATGCCCTTGTATAGCCTCATTAAATGATTTTGGTTCTTGATATTGTAGAGGTTGATTCTTTTTCCAAAAGTAACAATCTTTCTTCAAGTGACCAGGTCTTTTGCAATGATGACAAAATCATGTTTCTTTTTCTTTTTGATCCCTCCAATTGGATACTTAATTTTTTTTTTTCTGCATCATATGTTTTCTTGAACTTTGGCCTTGAATTCTTTTTGGCAAACAACCCTTCTCCACTAGTGCACGACTTTGCATCTGCGGAATTTTGAGCCTCTTTGGCCTTCAAGGCTACCATAACTTCTTCTAGAGTAATTGTTGTTTCCTTACCGTAGAGCATGACATCTTTTAGTTGCTCAAATGATTTGGGCAGGGCATTGAGTAATATGATGGCCTTGTCTTCATCCTCTAGTTTGACATCAATATTTTTCAAATCATCTGTTATCTTGTAGAACTCATCTAACTGATCCAAGAGGCCCCTGTCTTCTGAGATTTTATAGGAATACAATCACTGCTTGATGTACAGCTGATTCGCTAATGATTTTGTTATGTATAGACCTTCTAGTTTGGTCCACAATGCTGCGGCAGTCGATTCCTTTGAGACTTCTCGCAAAACCTTGTCACCAAGACATAATATGATGGAGCTACGTGCCTTTTCCATCATCCTAGTTTTTTCTTCTTCAGTCACAGAAGTCAGAATTGCTTATTCTCCTTTTAAAGCTTCTGCAACTCCTTGTTGAACCAATAAGGCTTGCATTTTAATACGCCACAACCCAAAATTATTTTTGTCGGTGAACTTTTCAATCTCCATCTTCGATCCCATCTTTGCCAAAGAAAACCAATATCTTATTCTCGATCAACACTTTTGAATTCGATCATAGAACTCGAATCTAGAATTCAATTTCAGAATTCAATGCTAGAATTCAATCACAGAACCCAGCTTTCTGGAAGTTATATCCAACTTCCCACAGACGGCGCCACTTATTATAGAAATCGAAAAATGAAGATTACAAGGCTAACTTTTATTTTATTGATAATATTGGTTTCTGCAAAACTGCAGATGTTATATACAAAAATAACAAACTTTCATAAGAGTCACACCACTTGGAATTTGAAAATTTTAAACTAACTTTTAGAAGAGTCGAATTGCTTCACTGTGCCAACTGCTGATATGCAGTTAATTATGCATCAGTTCATCTGAAAAGTTATCATTTATCTGATTTGTATCATCAACTCCAAAAGGATTCTCCAATCTTGATAAGTGGTCAGCAACCTGATTCTCAATTCTTTTTCTGTTTTTTATTTCCATATGAAACTCTAGCAATAACAAGATCCACCTAATCAATCTTAGTTTAGCATCTTTCTTTGTTATGAGATACTTGATTGCAAAATGGTCTGTGAAAACAGTGACCTTGGCGCCCACCAAATATGATCTGAATTTGTCAAATGCAAAAACTACAGCTGGTAATTCCTACTCTGTAGTTGTGTAATTCCTCTATGCTCTATCCATATTTTTGTTGGCATCCCAAAATAGCTTACTTGCATCACACATCAATTCAAAAGGGGAACTCCAATCAAGTGGTTGCATAACTGGTGTTGTCACTAAAGCTACTTTCAATTTCGTGAATGCTTCTATGCAATCCTTGCTAAAATAAAATTTACTATCTTGCTCCAACAATTTTGACAATGGTTTTGCAATCTTTGAAAAATCTTTTATGAATTTATGATAAAAGTCAGCATGCCGAAGAAAACTCCTTATTGCCTTTACTAAGCTTGGTATAGACATCTTATCTATCACTTCTATCTTAGTAAGAACAACTTCAATTCCCTTTCTGGACACTTTATGTCCCAAAACAACTCCCTGTTGGACCATGAAACAACATTTCTCCCAATTGAGTACCAATTGTGACTTCTCACAAAGCTGTAACACCCTCTCCAGATTCTTCAAACATGTATGAAAATCCTCTCCAAATACAGAAAAATCGTTCATGAAAATCTCTAGACCATTTTCTATCATCTCTGAAAATATAGAAATCATGCAACGCTGAAAGGTAGTTAGAGCATTGCAGAGCCCAAATGTCATTCTTCTGAATGCAAATGTGCCATAGAGACATGTAAAAGTGGTTAGACTCTGATGCTCTAAAGCAATAGCAATCTAGTGGTATCTTGAATACCCATCTAAGAAACAGTAATATTCTTGCCCGGCTAGTCTGTCCCACATTTGATCTACAAATGGAAGTGGGAAGTGATCTTTTTCGGTTGCATCATTAAGTTTCCTATAATCTATGCATATCCTCCAACTAGTGATTTTGTCCTAGTGGTGATCATTTCTTGCTTCTCATTCTGAATTACTGTGACTCCTCCCTTCTTAGGAACACATTGCACAGGGCTTACCCAAGAGTTGTCTGATACTGGGAATATGATCCCTGCATCCAACCATTTAATAATCTCTTCTTTATAACTTCCTTCATGTTGGGATTTAGTCTCCTCTGCAGGTGAATAGAATTCTTACTTCCATCGTCTAATAGTATTTTATGCATACAGATGGTTAGGTTGATTCCCTTAATATCAAAAATTGTCCATCGAATGGACTGCTTATGCCTCTTAAGCATCTCTAGCAGACTCTGCTCATCCTCATCCTTCAGATTAGATGCTATAATAACAGATAGATTTTAGACTCTCCCAGATACACATATTTCAAATGGGCTGGCAAAGGCTTTAACAACAATTTTGGGGGCTCTTCCAATGAAGATTTTGGCTCCTGCTGCTTTTTGTTCATTAAGTCCAATAGCTCAAATAAAGCTCTCACTCCCCCAAACTTTTTGTTCTGCTCTACCCATTTCTACGGCATCTTCTATTTTTCTTCTTCTTCATCATCAATTTTAGCTTCCTGAATCTCTTATGCATATTGTTCAACTATTGTTTCCAATATTCCAACAGCAAAATAGTCTTCTGAGTCATCATGTAATTTCATAGTATTGAACAAGTTAAAACTAGTTTGTTCCTCATGAACCCTCATAATTAATTCACCCTTTTCAAAATCAATTAAAGTTCTGTCTATGGCCAGAGAAGGTCTACCTGAAATGATTGGCACCTCCTTATCTGCCTCATAATCCAGAATGATGAAATCAGGTGGAAATATAAATTTGTCAACCCTTACCAAAACATCTTCAATTTTTCCTTCACGGTGCAAAGTTGATCTGTCTGCTAAATGCAAGGTTATTGTAGTATGTCTAGCTCCTCCAATACCCAACTTCTTAAAGATTGAGAGTGACATTAAGTTCACACTAGCCCCCAGATCACACAAGGCTCTCCCCACATATCTTCCTCCAATCGCGCAGGGTATAATGAAACTTCCAGGATCCTTCAGCTTAGCAGGAATCTACCTTCTCAAAGGTCCACTAGCCTCTTCAAACTGAGAGATTGTTTCAAATTCTTTCAATCTTTTCTTTTTAGTATGGATATCCTTTAGAAACTTCACATAAGTAGGCATTTGTTCCAATGCCTCCTCCAAAGGTACATTGATATGTATCTGTTTCAGCATCTCTAAGAGTTTCTTGAATTGCTCTTCTTCTTTCTGTTTATTGAATCTAACAGGAAATTGTGGTGGAGGTGGGATATATTCATGCTCATCCTGTCCAAATTGTCTCTTAGTTTTCATTGCACTTCCTTCAAAAACCTCAGCAGGTTTCCTAGTAACTACTGGGTCTACATTCACTTCAGGCACAACCTCGTTGACTAATGTTTTTCCTTCTCTTTGTATCCTCACCTCAATTTGATCATTATTTTCAGAAGATTTTACTTCTGATAACTCCCTAAAGGAGTTATTATTTTAGTGTTTTATTGGTGTCTTTTATGTTCCTTTGAGTGTTTCTAACCTTTTTTAAATTGTTATTGTGTTGTATTTACCTTTATTTGCATTCTATGTCTTGTATAGTTGTGTTTTGTTTTGCAAGGAAAAAGAGTGAGATTAACTAGGTTTCAAGCCAAATGAGTGAAAAAGTAATCTGCTGACTGTTATGCTAGAGTATCTGAGTGGCATTACTGGGAGCTGAGAGACTGCACCAGGGGGGACCACTTTGCTGTCACAAAAGAAAAAGTGATTTTCAGAGCTTTTTCTTGCTTTACAGGTGTCACACGAATTTTGGAGACAACACACAAGGACAAAATAGGCAATATAATAGCATTCAAACTCAAAAACAACACTCCCCGACAATGGCGCCAAAAACTTGATGTTGTGCTGCAGTGTAACTACAAAACTATGCGCAAGTATACGCAATCAACAAGTAATATAGTCTAGGAGACCAGATATCGAACCCTAGAGAGTGTTTAATCAAGCCGTGCACATAATATTGCTTGCAAAATAGGTTTGGTACTCAAATTTAAATGTGCAATAAACTAAAGTGGAAAGCAAACCGAAATGAACAAGATTAACAACCCTTCTGATCATAAACTAATCACAAATAACCAATGACACATGCAAACAGAGGAAGAGAAACACACTTGAGTCATAGATTTCTAATATTTCATTGTCCTATATGCTAGAGCATAGGTCTCGTAAAACCACACACAAATTGCCTAGCAAGTTTCCACTCTACTAGATCTACACCTTCCTATCATGCATCATATCCCTATGCTTCCCATAACAATCAGATGAATAGAATTCAGATTTGGGTTATTTATTAAGTTGTATCCCCTCATATGCCTATGTAAGAAATACAATTGTTTATGACTTCCTCAACCTACATCTCCTTCCGGTCTCAATAGGTGATATTTCTCTATCCACTTCCGTGCTCAAGAAAACAATCATTCTAAAATCATAAACAAACTCAGATTTAAGCAAAAACAGCCATTAACATATATTCAAGATCAAATCAAGAATCCACAACTCAAGTGCAAAGCAACTTAGCTCATACTTAAACTAAAAATAAAATAAAACTTAAACATGTTCCAGCTATCATTCATTGTATTGGCTAAAAACAAAACTAAGAAGCAAGAAAACCAGCAACATTGTGCCCAACTGCCGCTTCTCTTCTCCATCCTCCATCTCTGTGCAGCCTCCCAAAATTCCTCTCTCTAAAATTGTGGCTTGTTCTTAGGAGAAAAATGGTTAAAAATCCCCTTTTGTTGTGCCCTACTTTATAAAAAAAAGGTGTGCTGCCTATTTTGTCCTTGTGTGTTGTCTCCAAAATTCGTGTGACACCTGTAAAGCAAGAAAAAGCTCTGAAAATCAGTTTTTCTTTTGTGACAGCAAAGTGGTCCCCCCTGGTGCAGTTTCTCAGCTCCCAGTAATGCCACTCAGATGCTCTACAATAACAGTCAACATATTACTCTTACACTCATTTGGCTTGAAACCTAGTTAATCTCACTCTTTTTCCTTGCAAAACAACTAAAAACAGCAAAACACAACTATACAAGACATAGAATGCAAATAAAGGTAAATACAACACAATAACAATTTTAAGGTTACTACTTTGCACTATTCTTTTCCTCCTCTAGGATTTTCAGTATTGCTAGGCAAAGTACTGTAATATCCCGAGGTTAATTAAGCTATTTAAATGCTTAATTATTTTAATAAAATATTTTCCTTCTCAAATTTGTGCAATAATTTCATTTTATTGTTTAACGTTATCGAGAGTACCTTTAAAATTTTGCAACTTATGTTTGGGAAGTGAATTTTCTAAGTCGAGCTAGGCAAATGCTCGGAATAATATATGGATGAGAATGAATCAATCGGATTAATTTTTGGAGACCTGTGGGAAGAGTTATTAACTTTCTTTAAGGATTAATCATGAATATTTGGAAATGGGAATTTGATGAAATATGTATTTAATTTGGATTTTTGAGGAAATACCACATGGGTGGATTAGGAGTCATGTTGCATGTATGAATTTTGACACCTATTATTTTGGGAGGTGAAAATTTGGAATTATCACACAAAAACAAAAATTGGAAAATACAAAATTCCCATTTCACTCCTTTCCTCTCTCTCACCCCATCACCACCCAGCAACCCCCTCCCTCTCGCTGCCATCTTTCCGGCCAGATCCCGGCTGCCACAGACCGCCACAAGCGACGCCACCACCGCCATTGTGAAGCCTATTCTTCAAGGTTTCCGAGAAGCTAAGGCACGAATCATGTTGTCGAGTATCGGAGGAGTTATAGAAGAGAGAAGTTTGCCAGTCGGAAATTGGTAAAATTCGTGTTCAGGTTTTGAAACTCATTTAAACGCTAATATTTGGAGCTGTGACTTACATATTCGTATTCCTTACTCTATAGGGAACATTTTGATACCTTAGGACTCGATTTTGGATGCCGGATTGAGCTGCCGCCATGGCTGTCTTTTTCACTCCGGTGACCTTCACCCATTTCATTTTTCTGGCATATGTAATTGTGTTCCTTATGAGTCTAGGATCGTTGTAGAGTGTTTGCATAGTGTTGGAAGTAGGTAGAATGGGAGAAATTGGGAGTTGCAGGTCGCGGTTCATTCGAGTCGGAGAAAATGACTCATGTCGATCGATGCAGCCCTATATTGATCGAAATGAGCGCGTTGATCGACGCAGAGGCCCATCAATCAACATGCATGTGGCAATCAACATGAACCCGTGTCGATCGATGTCAAGTTTAACATATCATTATCCAATCATGTTTTGAGCATGTTAAGATGTTAGTTTATGAAATCGAGAGTCAGGTTTAGATTATTTCGATTGAAGGAAGTCGAGGCATGTTTGAGTGTAAGCATGTGAAGTGTTTGATTGGGATTTGTGAGTTAGATGTCTGTCCTAGTTAGTTGTATATTATATTTATCGTACTAAGATAAGAGATAAGGAGTTCAAGCTCAACTACACGATTAACGAGAAAAAATCTAAACAGTAAAGGCTTAACTCCAGGTGGGAACTATTTTCCGTAAAAGTAAATGCTTTTTGAGCTTCGTGCTCAGTTTTCAAAATGTGTGAAAATGTTTTGTTTTAACTGACTGCTATGCAAAATATTTTGTGCTATTGTATTTGTTCCGCTGTTGATTCCCATCATTAGAGAGTTTAGTTAATGAGTACAAAATCAGGATTGTACCGTGCTAAGACTCATTAATAGTAAGGTAGGGTGCCTTACAGATTTTGAATTGAGGTAGGGAATCTCTTGAGAATGTTGGATCCAGGAAAAGTTGGTATTTGTAAATCGATCGAGTCTCAATGTATTAAGCTGAGACTAGTGCACTAATTAATGTCAGTGGGTAGAGTGGTTCGTCCATTCCCAGTTGTACATCGTAACTTGGAAGTAGGCTAACTTCCAGTTACAAAACATTAAATCGATATAATACATGTTAAATAGCACGTGCGAGTTAAAAATGATTTAGATAACACAGTTTCTTTCAACAAAATCTCATGTTTATCTGTGTTAGTTGCATAGCATTCTTATTTAAACTGTATTTTTGGGCATGTTTCCACGGGGTACATTAGTACTCAGCCCCTTGTATTCTTTCTAAAAGGTGCAGGTTGAACAACGAGGATGGGAGTACGGGGTGTAAACAAACGAAGCAGGATTTGTATAGATTTTGAAAGATCCTGAGATATGAATCCTCATATGCATATCTCCACTACGCTGCACACACTGCTGCTCCACACTCTGAACTTATTCCATCCCGTATTTTGAATATTTTGTGAACAAATGTTTAACCCCATTACCTTGTTATCTTTCAAACGATGTTGAAACATGTTTAAATGTTATTTCAAGTGCTCTTTTAAATTTTCACAAGTCTTCCGCTGATTTTAAATTATGAAAATATTTGACAATCGATGACCTTGATTGTAGCGCGTCCCAAAGTTGGGACGGTCAGTTGGGGGCGTTACAGAAGTGGTATCAGAGTCATAGGTTTTTGAAAAGGGTTCTGAAAAGTTTTAAAATCGTTTTTAACCTGTTTTGAAATTGCTTAAGAACTTCGAGTTTTAAAAACAATTTTGGTTTTGGGAATTGATTGAAAGAATTGCTCGTGTTTTACACCCTGATAAACTCATTTTTCTACTCTCTTATCGCATTGTTTCTCTTTTCTTTTATGCATTTTAGTTTGTTTTCTTGAATAAATTGAGCATGAGTATATATTAGTGGGTGTTATGCTTGTCATGGTAAGATTTCGTAGGTTTTAGGCCAAATCTAATGGAAACCCGTACCGAAAGCAGCAGATGTTCAAAGAAACAGTCACTACTTCTTCCACCGATGGAATCTGAGCTAATGGAGCTTGTCATTTGAAAGATCTTTGAATTAGCTTTCCAACTCAACAAGAATCAAGTCAATCGGAGTTCGGGAGTGAAAGTTATGGCCAAAACCGTGAGACTGCGCAGAAGGGTCGGAAGTGGCAAAAATGGTCTCTGTTTCGACCGATTTGAAGTCCATATCGACCAGGGCAGGTCCATCTCGGCCGTGGCAAGGCTTATCTCGGCCGAGACGTGTGTTTTTACAGCCCAAATTCGCACGTGATAGAAGATTTGAAAGGAGAAGATACCATATCATAATAGGGACGAATTTTGGAGAAATTATACCATCCAAGGCCTCAACCCTACTACTATATAAACTCATAATTAGCTCAAAATTGTAATCTCTCTCAGCCCCTTCAGTTATTAATTATTTTCAGAGTTGTTTTTACTTTAGTTTTTGTCAGAATTCCTCTTTAATTTTTATTTAGTTTTAATGCAATCTTTATTTTTCCCTGCAATGCTTATTTTCAATATGTTAGGCTAGAACCCTAACAGGTTCTAGGGTTTCTCCATCTGTGATGTATGTTTAGATTCAATTGTTCAAACCCTTTTTAATTGGTTTAAATCCTATGTTTTATTTTAAGTCTATTCTCATCGAAGGATCGAGAGATGAAGATTGAGGTAGGTTACGGTTATTAATCGAAGGACCGAGAGGAGAAGGTTAGTAATAGGAAGTTAGAGTTTAATACTTTTGATTATCTGTCCGACCAAGAAGATTTCAATCGTAGGAAAAATCTAATCTTTATTGAAATTGATTAATTGGTGTGTTTGAGACCGAGAGGAGATAACCACTAGTTAGTAATTTAGGATTTAATTGCCAGACCAAGGAATTAATTCGACATTAATGGATTTTCCACCAAAATATCTTTTCTGGGTTTGAATATTTGTTTCTTGCATGTTGATCAGATTGGTAGATTTCCCTAGAATCTGTGCTTTTTAATATTTATTTTAATCTCTTTAAATTAATTGTTCTGAAAAACAAAAAAAAATCCCTGTTTTAATTACTCAAACAAAAGTTCTGAAAACCATATTCAGTACATGAATACCTTCAATGCACTATCCCTGTGGGTTCGACAACCTTCGGGTACTTATAAATTTATTTGTCCTATGCTATAATTTGTATGCAGATTTAGCATCGATCAAATTGGCGCCGTTGCCGGGGATAGTCAGACGGCGAGTTATTAGTGGATTGTTTGAAGAACTTCTGGATTGGGTTGTATTTTCTTAATTTTTATTTTTAAGTTTCGAGTTGGTATTGTTTTTTCTTTGTTTTTGGATTCTGTTTTTCCTTTCGTGTGCGTGAGTTTTTTTCTGTACCGTGTCTGTTTCGGTCGAGGCAGCCTTTGCCACGGTCGAGATTGACCCTTCATCTCGGCCGTGACACACCCTATCCCGGCCGGGATACTCTAAAATTTCCCTCGATTACTGTGCAGGTGCTTGAATACGCGGAACAAAGGAAAGGCACTCGAACTTTCATACCAGAAATCGAAGCAGCCTGCAGGAACAACAAAAAGAAGGGAAAGAAGCTGAATTTTGAGATGGAAGCAAAC